>JAJKFJ010021858.1:0-14776 GCA_027382625.1 Tetmemena sp. SeJ-2015 | reverse complement strand
TGGGACGTAGAAATAAATATCTTAATACGCACCTGCTATTGTAATGGAAGTAGAACATTCTATGCTTAGTTCGCAATTCCACGGCTAAAATTTTACAATTCTTCATTTATTATTTCAACTTAGTTCCTATTTTCTTTTAAATTTTAACTATAATAGGAGATTTGTAACTTGAGAATGTTAACTTCACGGATTATCCTCTGCATCATGTTTTAATAGCTTTCCAAAAATTAATATGAGTTCCTTTGTAAATCTTTTCGACAGCATTCTTCATTAGTGATTTTAGATTCTAAGGTTAATCTTTTCAGCATCATATTAATCTTATTTCTTGACTTGGGTCACTTAAAACTGAATACTTCCTCTCAAAATTTTCAACTGAAAAATGTTCTGAGAAATCCAGGCTGCATCGAATGGTTCAATAAATATTTTAGTTGGCCTCACTTCAACTGTCACTCAATGATTCAATTTTAATTTAATACTAATTCTTTTTATTTTAATTTTCTAAAGTGTTATACTTTCATTTGATTTTCAAAGTTTTAGTTTTCATTGACTTCACTATAGCTGGTGCGGGAGAATTATCCATCCCTTTCTCAGAAGTCAATGGAAACTAAAATTTTGATAATCAAATGAACATAAAAAATTGAAGATTGCCGCCTTATTTCAAACTATATTTTTAGTATTTTTTAATTCTTGTAAAATCAAAATTAATTTGTTTGTAAATTTTATTAAGAAAAATTAAAAAGAGTTTATTTGGAGGGGTGAAATTTAAAAATGATGAAGTTCTGAAGATTCTTAAATTGTCCATGATCTGGAACTTGACAAATTGAGAATTTAGACTATGATAAATAAAGAAATCAGAGACACTAATGACAAGCGAATTTTTTATTTTAATTGAAGGATAGTTAAATTAAAAATTTAATTTGCTATTTTGTTATAGTTTAATTTAAATTAATATCGGGGATTGTCTAAAATAATAAAAGGAGAGTTGAAACTTCAGCTTAAATTACAGATACCCCTTGATCTGCAACTTTTTCGATACTTATTAAAAGTTTCTTCTTTAATCATCGCCCAGCACCCCTTAGCATAGAGATATGATGCGTGCACTCTTCTTCTTTTTCCAATTACATTTTCATTAAAAATTGTGTCGCTTATATTGCAAGGATGAAAAGTTCTTAGAATTTTATGCTGAATGGAATGGTAAAATCATTATTCAAATTGGACAAACTTCAACAGTCACGATTTTCTTCCATTTTAATTTAATATCTAATTTAATTCACTTCTTTTTATTAAATTCTCAGCTATATTTTATTTATGAACTTCAAGAATATTTTAAATACTGAATCTAAATATCAGTGAAATCAAGAATTAAATCTACTATTTTTATCAATAATTATCAGAAAAATAAAAATAATTAACACCGTCGCTTTAGGTTAATTGCAAATTTTTAATTTTCTGTCAAATCTTTACTTATATTATTTTATGTTTGAATCATTGCTTAGTACAAAGAATTTAAAATTTAAATTTTTTATTAAAGAGGAATTAATTTAAATAATTTATTTATAAAATATAATAAAATAAATACCCGCACATGAGATTGATTAAGGGAAAATTTATTTCCAAAAAAAATACTGAATGAATTTAAAATTTTATAGTTTTTTGTTAATAAAAATAAACTATTTAAATAAAATTGTTAGTAGGAGATTGAGAACGGAATTCGATAGATTGCTGTTAAATCGAAGGAATTTTTTTTTTAAAAAAAAAACATTCAATTTATTTTTTTTATAACTGTTAAAAAATGAGTCAATCTTTATAAACCTTTTATTGATGAAAAAAAAGCTTATATAAATTTGACATAATCATCGCGCCAAGCCACCGTCTTGACTTTATATGTTGTAAGTAATTAGCTCTTGCTTGTAGTGAATTGGAAGAATACTTCTTGATGTTTTTACAAGCAACAGCTTTTACTTTAATTTAAGGTTTTTGGATTAGAACTGAACCTCCAACTGTAAGCTCTATCTATTGTTGGCATCCCTATCCAAATAATTTGCAACAAGTTTGCCACCCATGCTAATCAGGAAATATCTTCTGATTTGTGTATAATCAGAGTTGCGGAAATAGTTTCTGTAGATATGGTTTATAGGCACTCTTACATCATCAGTAGAAGCTACGCAGTAGAGTAGAGGAGTCATTTAGTTGGAGGGTTACAAAATATTCAGTTTATTCTTACAGTGAGTGATACAGAAATTTCACTCATAATTTATACTGCAAGTTTAAAAGTAAGTTCCTCCTCTTTGAGCAATAAATTCTGGACTCTCATACACGTTTGCTGTTCAGTATAGCTTCAAGCTGAAAAGTTTTTAATTTGAGTGCAACTCTTTTCACCCCAGGACGGGATGCAAAACTCGCCCTACAAATCATCATTGTGAGAAAATCAGATGCCATAGATGAGCGGATCTCAAAAATCAAATCCATACTAATTGTAAATTCATACTGAATTAGTCGCTCAATGCAACAATAGTTATATTGCTACATCAAATGAGTGAAAACAAGCTAAAAATATAATTAATTTCTTATTTTTGATACTCAGTGACTCATAAATAAATTGAGAAAGTAATCTTAAATATCCGAATCTTTCTAATTAATCCAATAAACTTAAAGATACTCATCACATTTTCTCACTACTCGTTTCAAGTAACCTTCGAAGAGCTAATCTCCAATGGGAAATTTATAAATTTCTATAATTTAAAATATAAAATTGTTGTCGCAATTTATGTATTATGAATAATACTTTCAATTATCGAAACTATATTTTTTTTTTTACTAATATGTTTAAACTATTTTTTTTTTTAAAAAAGGGGAAATTTTTCGTTTCCCGACAGATTCTCAGATATCTAAATTACTTAAAATTATGATTGTCTTTTATCTGCAATAGGGATTCAACCGATTTATAACGTTTTTCAAAGTCAAGTTAGAAATAGAAAAAAGACATTAAAAATTCGCTGAAACGACCTTCGTTTACTCTCCTTCAATATAGGATAAAATAGGTTATCCTTTAAAAGAATTAAATTTTGAAAAATTTTATTTGGAAAAAAGGGAAATTTTAATTTCTAATAAAATGCAAGTCATAAAGAGTTTGAACTCAGTTAAAGAAGCGCGCTGAGTCCTTATACTGTCTCTAAAAACTAAACTCAAGGAGAAGAATGAAAAAATTTCAAACCAGACTTAAGAAAAGATTCTTAAAACTCAAAGTAAGATTTATAACTCTAAAATTTAAACTCTCTTAAAGAGATTGATCTAAGTTTTCAGGGTGGATTGACACATGTTTGCAAATCCTATATCAAGATGCCAACTAAAAGTACCTGAAATAAAGCAGTTTAAGGTGAAGTCCTTACTAGCAACTTCTAAATTGATTCATAAAATTTGAAAATCTTGTCAGCTGCAGTACCTTCTAGACGCTTTTTAGATTTAATCTGTGCATTTTGCTATCACCTAATTCTATTTCACCCATAATAAAAGACCTCGATAAACGCATCGAAAATACAAACTAACACCCTATTTTCAAGGAATAAAAATCTCTTTGAGAAAGTTGGACCGGATGAAGACTCAAGCTTGGATACTTACAGAAGCCAATCGATTTCAAAATACTAGCATCAATAGAGCACAAGCCATGAGAGATTATTGTTATTTTATTCAACAGTTTCGACCACATGAAGCGTTATTTAAACCAAAAAGGGATTGATTGCGGGGATTCTTTCATCACAAGTCAAGTCAAAAATTTTTAATGCTCATCTTCAATAATATTAAGTTGGATTGATCTTCGGAAGAAGAAATGAAGAGGAAGAATTAGGACTGATTGGTCTCTTGATGATTTGCTAAGAACCTAAGAGTAAACAGTTCCTTACATTCTCCATCTGCTCAAATAATAGCTTCTAAATAATTTTTTCCTAATAAAAGTTCATATTTTTTTCATAGAGGTGGCAAATTATACTTTGGACCTGAATCAAAAGGAGAGAGACAGGACGAATTTCAGAGAATAAAAGAAAACCATCTAAAAATAGAATTTACGCATTGAAGGTCAAAAGAGTTATTCATAGTATATTTTTTCACCACTCTACATACCTTCAATCTAAAGAATAAATTTTTTTAATTATCCTATAAGCATATATAATTTTTAGATAGGAGGAGGATAGTTTCGAATTTAATGATAGCAATTTATTTGCTCTTGATGTAGAATCAGAGTAGATAGATGTCAGATCTTTTAACTCCTACAAGTCATACTCAAGTATTTAGAGTATATTATTTTGCTATATAAAGTTCTAAGCTTATTGAGATAAGTCTCTCTGAAGCAAGTGTCTCCGCTTCTAAATAAAAAACGCCTATCGAGAACATGAGCTCGCTTTACACCTCACCCTGCACCGAAACTGAATTTGCTAGAGTGGCTGATAACTTCCCAATTTTATTTGAATATAGGTCTTTCTCACTATTAACAACAGCAAGGACTAAAGTAAAACTGTGACCTCAGATAAGATATAATTGCCCGCTATCCCTTAAATTGCTTAAATTGAAGACTCTTATTTTGACTAAAAGATTTATAATATGACTACTCACATATTTTAAGAGTCACGATTAAAGTTGCACCAACTGCCGTTGTTTCAGGAATTCCGAAGAGTAAATAAGAAAGATAGAAGTTACTCACGATAACGAGAAAATAGTGTAAATTTATATTCAAACTACCTTTGGACAGGAATTAAGTTTACATATTTTGTTTAAATTATGAATTCTTGGCTCCTGAATAAATAAACTACAGGCGAAGTAGTCATGGAAGATTCGAAAGAAAGTAGTATGAGACTGTCTGCTAAAATAAAATCTAAGGATTCCTGGGACTAAAAGGGTTATTAGACAATTCTAGTGGCTTTAAATTTTTATCAATCTCTATAAATATTTTCTAAAATTTATGCTTCATATCAGAGCTTAAATTAAAGTCAAATTAATAATGAAACAGATAGATCTCTGGTGTAGTTTGCTCTTACGAATAACAAACAGCTTTAATTAATTAAGATTGATGTTTAAATTTTGACTGATGTAATTTGATTCACTATATTCTTGCTAGTTTTATTTCATCTTAACTATGAGCGATTTATTGTTTATAAGTTTATAATGAATTAATTAAAAGTAATTAGTAAAAAATTAAAGATGATTGATCAACAATTACAGCAACAGAAGACCAAAAATGCAACCAATTCTGGCGCTTCCTAAAACTAGATATCTTAAAGGGCAAAAATTATCCAAAGGTTCCAAGAAGAGTATCATAAATGTCCATTTAAATTATTCAAACTCCATTCATTATGGACCTCTTGATTTCAGGAAGATTATTTTTAAAAGAGAAACAGAATTACTTGATACTCCTGATCATTTAATAGAAAAGAAAATCAAATTAGTGTTTAATAAAAGCAAAGAAATATATGGCAGTTGAAGTAGATATGATAAATAATTTTGGAACATTAGATGCATCTTGTATTATTATTGCAAATTTTTTGTAAAAGCGCCCAATTCAGAAGAGTTATATATTACTCAAATAATAAAAAAATGAATATGATACTGGAAAATAATGTTCGATCATCACTTATGAGGGGTGCTAATGAGATATTAATTTTTGAATGGCTATAGAAAAAGTTACGGATCAGGAGTTAATTCGAGAATTTAACTGCCAAAAAGATGCAACTCTCCTTTTATTATTTCGTAAATTATCTATTTTAATTAAATGATTAACTTTGCCATGCAACCTGTTCTGAAAGGCTTGAGAATTCAATAGGAACAAGCCATTGCAACAAATTTTCCAAGAAAAGAGACAGCTTCAACCCACAATCAAATAAGTGAATCGCATAATATGCGAAGGCTCTATCAACAAGAGATCAATAAATAAAAAAAAATTTGTTCCAAATTGCATCACAAATCTTTTTACTTCCTCTAAATTTTTATAGCAAATAAAAAAGTTAATTACTTTAATAAAAAGAGAGCCTTCAGAAACCGCTTCTTTAAAGCAGTCATGGCATCTCATCTCTCACAAATGCTCAAAGTCATGGAGACATCTTTTTATTAAATAAATTGACAGGCCATAAAGTCGTTTAAGGGCTTAAAATCTTGACAATTTGCCTTTACATCCTAGCTAGAGTGATCAAAACTTACTGAAGTAACACAATATCTACTCTTAAAACTCTAATTTTAGGGATATATGCTCATCTTAAAATAAAATTTTTAATTTATTGGTGGGATAGTTTGGCTTAGAATCTAAATATCTTTATTTAACTAAAATCGCCCACAAGACGAAAGCGCTTAAATCCATTCTGTGCTTCCTCCTTCGGGGACACGGAAAGATAATAGTCATCAATTTTCAGTTTCTACCGCTTCCATCCCCGACTGCTTTAACACCTCCGACTCTTCCAACTCCTCCGATTTATACTCAAGTGATGATGCATTCCAACCGCCAAAGTTATTTACACAAACCCAGAAAGGCTTAAAATTAATCGGGCTAATAATTTAAAAACAGGAAAAATTTTAAAGGGGCAAAACTTACTTTAATTGGGGAAAAGCTCCCAACTTTAAAAATTTTTTTGAAATTTCCACTGAGGCTGGTAATGCTTTAGGTGCTGGAGTTTAAAGCAACTCCAATGCTGCTCTAAATTAACATAGCCAACAAGCAAGTTCCTCTTTTGCATCTACTTTCAAGCAATCTAAACTTAATGATAAAGACAAAACACTCTAAAGGAAACTCCTCAAGAGACCAATTGCTTATAAAACCGCTCCTCAATATGCCTCAAGCAAACTCATCAATAATTAAATACAGTCTAGAGACCCTAGTAGATTTCTAAATTTTGAGTTTACTAAAATTAAAATTACTAGTATTACAGAATGAGTTGAAATTATAAATTTATCTTTTTAAATTTTTTATTTTCATTGAAAAATTTTTTTAATTTATTTGTTTGTTTTTCCCAAAAAAAAGGATTTAATTAAAAAAAAATTAAAAAATATTTAAAATTGAATTGAATAGTTTTCTTGGGGGAAAGTTTTTTTGGAAATTTAAGAAAATTTTTTTAAGACCTTTTTATTAAATTAAAAGCTAAAAGCATTTTTGAAAAATATGGAAAAAATTCTTTTTTAAAAAAATTTTTTGGGGCCTTTATAAACTTTTTTTAAAAAAAAACCCCAAAAACAAAAGGGAATAAAGAAAAATGATGAGAAATTTTCTTTTAAAAAAGGGAAAAAATTTTAAAGATTTTTTTTAAATTTAAAAATTTAAAATTTGATGGAGTTAGTTTCAAAAGTATGCAATAATGCACCCTGGAAGTTATTAATCTAGAGATGTTTTTTTTTGATTTTTTCACAATGCTTAAACTTATAAATCTCATTTTTAATTTCCCGTAGTCCATTCATATTCTACCTATACTGATAATTATTCTAAATCCAAGTGCTGTTTCACAGTCATCAGAGTAAATTGATAGAAAAGAAGGAATCAATTAGCAAATTCCTAATTGTAATTAAAATAGAAATCTCCCACCTCAGCAATAATTTATTATTATTTTGCTCTAGTTATAAACTACTTTTTATCTTCATTTTTAAATTAAATTCTCCTTGAAACTAATAATCATTATAAATATTTTTCTACAATCTTTAGCCACAAATAGAACTCCTTACGGTAACTTAAAAATTAATCATAAACTTTATTTTTAAATTTTAATTTATAGATAGAATTTAAAAGGTAATTGAATATACTGATATGATAAATAAAAGTGAATAATTCTTAAAATTTAAATTCTGAGCCAGACTATAATATTTTAGCTATTGCACAAAGCTGGGCTTCTCCTTCGATGTATTATACTTAATTTATTTTGCTCCTTTTACCTTAAAATGATTTAAAAGTATATGAATGAGCTTTTGAAATCCATATAGATTATACTAAGGGTATCTTGAGAGTCCTTAAATTCAAATTTTAACTTATTTTGGGAGAATATGGCGTGAGAACTCTATTTTATAATAAGATGAATTGTGAGCAAGTTCACATACTTCTGTTTTTCAATAATCATTCATAAATGGCTTTGAGATATCGCTCTAGTGTTTCTCTAATTATTTTCATGCAAATTTTTTATTTAATAATTTTGAATTTCAAATTATTAAATAAGCTACAAATTATGATAAAATTTAAACCCATCTATTAAATTATGTTTTGTACTTTTTAAGTAAATATACTTTTTTGGGCAGAAATTAAGATTGAATATTTTATTTTCTTTCTTGAATAACGTGAACATTATTTATTTTTTTAAATTTATCATTTTTCCTACCAAATCAATCTCTCTCTCTATATATGTGTTTTTAAAATAATTTTTTAACTTCTAGTTTTCCACACCTGTGAATTTCACTAAAGTGAAGACATATTAAAATGCCACAACAATGGATCCTTAGCAAAATTTTAGCCCATTTCCTCAAGACCAAGAACAATAAGCTAGTCGTCCCAATAATCTCATTATTTTTAAATAATAATATCTCTTAGAAGGCTCTAAAGAGAGATCAGCCAGCTTCCAAAACTAATCGTAATAATACAATAAGTTAATTTAAAATTAATTTTATTTAAAAATGAAGGAGAGATTTCTTTACAATAAATTTTAGAATTATTATAAAATTTGTATCAAATTTAAAAAGAAGTTAAAGATATTTACTAATTAAATATGATTTTTTATTATAAGTTTTATAGAAATTCTTTTGAATTTTCCGAATTTTCATTCTAATAAAAGACATTGCCTGATAAATATTCGAAATATTAAGACCACCTCAGCAATCGAAGCGGAGAAGAATATGCTACGCTTAAAGAATGGTATAGGGAAGACAAAAAAGATTATCAAGACTCTAGAGTAATTGGAAACAGAAATGCTGGCTCTCATTAATTTTTAAAGGGGAAATATTTAAGTATTTGGAGGTGCCTTTCCTCGCCATACAATTTTTTAATGAAAATATTTAAAATCACGATCTAGACAAAAATTAGCCAAAACACTAATTTTAGTCAAATTCAGAAGTCTATCTGTTTATTATTAATTTTTATTCATTTATTTATTTAAAAAATATAGAAAATTAAATTAGAGAAGAATTGTTATACAAATTTTTAAGTTTAAGCTATATATTTCAGAAGCTCATATATCTATTATCTAATAAATAAGACAATCCATATCTTCTCTAAAACTTAAAGCACTCAATAAAAGATAAAAATTCTATTCTTAAAAATTTTTAAAAAATTTAAAAATTTTTAGAAAAATTTTTCATGAATGAATGATAAATTAAAAAACCTTTTTTTTTCCCCTTATTTTTCCCAAAAAAATAAACCCCGGGGATCGAAATACTTTAAAAATTTTGTGGTATTGCTTTAGCTCGCACCGCCATGTTTCAAATCGTTTAAATTAAGATTTAAAATTTTTGGGCCCAAAAATTTTAAGAAAATGAAAACTTGTTTGGAAAATTATATTTTTAAATTGTCGGGGTCCAAATTTTTGGGGTTTAATTTAAAAATATTTGCTAAAAAAAACCCTTGAATTTTTTTTTTTTCCTTAAAAATAATAAATTAAATTTTTTAAAAAATTTATTTTGGTTTTTTTAAAAATTAAGTTTCCTTTTTTACCAAAATTTTTTTCCAATTTCTCTTTTTAAAGAAAATTAAAAATTTTGTTAAAATTTTTTTTTGAAAAAATTTTTAAGGATTTGCACAGGCCCGGGCGCCATACCTTCAAGGCTCTCAGATTTGGTACTTCGTTGGCTAGAAAGTGAGTGTTTAAAATTTTAGGCAAATTTTAAGAAAGCCTTACCCCGGGGGAAATGTCCCTCCAGTAGCTCTTTTGAGATTTAATGAAAGGTATTATTTCTCCCTTAACCCTCTTGACCCTTATAGGCATAGGGACATAATCTTCATTTATGACTCAGAAATTTATTATTGATGTTTTAAATTATACACAAATAATGAAAACTAATCTCTTAAATTTTAAAGATTAAATAAATAGAGTAACTTAAACATTGGGGAAAAAAAAAATTTCCAGGGGAAAAAATAACTTAGGATTTACAGTGTTTTTAAATTTTCTTAAACTAAAAAGAAATTTTTTTGCATAAACTCTTTTCTCTTAAATAAATTATTTCTATCAATTTTTTATTTTTACCCCTTTTTTTTTATTTAAATTTTTCCTTCCAAAAATTCAATAAATTTCTACCCTCAATAAATCTTAAATGGAAGGCCTATTTAAATTAATGACTCCCAAATCGAATCAACACTAAAAAGGTTTTTGGAATTTTTACTTTCAGTGCAAGGAGCTTAGTAGTTAGCTCTTTTTTTTAGAATAAGTCTTAAGAATTATACTCACAAATTTTTCAATTTTTTTTTGGGAAGTGGGTAATAATGAGTAAATTTTATGCTCTATGAGCTCTATTCATTTCCGAAAGTTTTTTTTTAATTCCCTTTCCTTTTTATTTTTTAATTTAAAATATATGGGTCAAATACAATATTTGATTGCGGATTAAAAAAAATTGCTAAATAAAACGACTAAAAAGGGCAAAAAATTTTAAATTTACAAGTCAAAATCCTTTGTGAACTAGTTTTTGGGGAAAGCCTTATTTTCAATTAGTGCATGTATTTTTAACTGCATTAGGAAGGAATTGGTTTTCTTTGGGTTTAACTGATCGCATATCGACTTTAGGATTACTAATACTTTTTTAAACTTATTTTGGAAAGTGCGAATAATCATAATGCCCCCCCTTCATCAATTGCATCATTTTAAAATTTTTTTGGATTTAAAATCTATTATTTTTTTGAAATTGGGGGTTTCATTTTTTTTTATATGCATCCCATTCATGATAAAATGTTCTCCTGGGGTTTCCTTAAGTTTTATTTTTAAATTTTTTTACTTAAATTTTAAATTTAAAATCGACTTTAAATTTTAAACGTCGGGATTTTGCAATTTTATAATAAAAAAATTTTTTATTTATTTTAATATAATTTTTTAAAAATTTTTTTTTTATTATTTAAAAAGTTTTTATCTTATTTAAAAATGGGATAACTAATTTAATTAAAAAATTTTTTTTAAGGTTTTTTAAAAAAAAAATAAAAAAAAGAACGTTTTGTATTTCCAAAGGAAAATTATTATCCTTTTGTTCCAAAAATTTTTAAAAATTTTCATTTTTATTTTTTGGTAAAAGGTTTCAAAAAAAAGGAAAAAATTTTAAAAACACAATTTTAAAAGGAAAACTTATTAATTTAAATTAAAAATTTTTCAATTTTATTTAAAAAAAAAAAATTTAATTTTTAAAAAGGTTTAAAAAGTCAAAAAAGGGGTTGAAATATTTTCCCAAAAGAATCTTATTTTTTTTTTAACAATCAAAATTTTAATTTAAATTTTTAACCTTTTAAATTTAAAAAACCCCTTTTAATTTCCCTTTTAAAATTAAATTTATTTGGTCTTTCCAAAAAATTTTAGTTTTAATTTAAAAAAAAGGAACATAAAGATAAATAAATTTTTAAAAAGATTAAAAAATTTTTATACAATTTTAAACAGATTGAAAATTTTGGGTTTTTTTGAATTTTAGAATTTAAAAAATTTAATAAAAAAAGGATCTTGGGAATTTAAAACCTCTCCTTTGAAAACAAATAGTCATAGTAAACTGGATCGGGAACCCTTTGGGGTACTATGGGGACTAAAAAATCAAGAGGCCCTTCTATGGGAAAACCCATTTTAACTCCTAACTGTGAAAAAAGATTTTAAAGATAAAGCAAAAAACCTTTTTAAAATTGATTTTAATTAAAGGGGAAAAAAAAATTTGTCCTTTCCTTTTATATATCCTGAAATCTTAGATGCCAGGGAACATCGGAAAAAAACAAGTTGGGCAAACCCCAAAAATTTCTTCAAAAAAAGGGCAAACCAAAAAAGCATTTTTTAAAAAAACATTTCCGGCGCACATATTTTTAAAAATAATTTTTTTAACCCAGTGGGAAGTAAATCGTTTGGATTTTTTAATTGTTTTTTCTCATATCCTTTTTAACTTTTCAAAAACTTGTTTATCCTTCCCAAAACATACATTTCATATTCAACCGAAATTTCTTTTTAATATATAGCCTCTTAAGGATTAAACCAAAGCTAAAAATATTGAATAAATTTCTAGATCTCCTCTCACCAAGCCGAATTTGGGACCGCTTCAAAAGTCTAAAATATAAGCTTTTATCTTAGGGATTTTGCTTATTATTAATTTTTTTGGGGCCCGAATATTTAAAGGGTGCTTAAACGTTGAAGCGCATTTGAAACATGGCGGTGCGAGCTAAAGCAATACCACAAAATTTTTAAAGTATGTGCGGTCCCGGGTTCATGTGCGGTGGGGGACTCAGGGCCCATTTTTTCTATATCTTTTCAAAGTATTTTATAAAAATTATACCGTATTTGCATGAAATGTCCCTTTATTGCTTTGCAAATCAATATCTTAATAATATTTTATAATTTTAAAATAAAATACAGATAATTAAAAATAATTTCTTAAAGATAAAATATTGAAACTTCTTTTAAGAAAAATTAATGCTATTTTTCTAAAAAATCATTATGGCTGGGATAGACCCTGTGAAATTGAATTCGGACTCGAAAATTAGGTTTTTGACTGATTTTAGTATTGATCTTGATTTTTCATATTTTCATGAAAAGGTGAATGACAGGAAGGCCTCCCCCACAAGCATTTTATCAATAGAGCATGGAGGGAATAGTTTGCAAGTAGAATTTGGAAAAATTCGAAAACATTATAAAGGAGGAATTTGGAGATGTTGGAGTTAATATTCTTCATTTATTAAATTAAGGGTTTTATTTAAACTTTAATTCTTAGAAGAGCCCTCAAAAGAGAACAAGATGACAGTATAAAAAGCATACCTCTACTTAAATTCATTTGCAATATAGCAAGACTCGATAGAAGGGAAATAATTGTGGCTTCTATCAACAAAGTTTTAGCCAAGACTGTACAATAATTATGCTAGCTTAGTTTATTTTTATTCAAAGAAAAGCATTTTATTAGTGATGAAATAATACAAATAAAGCTTTGTAAATCGGACAATAAAAAAGACGATGAATAGAGAGTCTATAGGCCTACTAATAGAGTAAATTCTATTTAAATAGTAGTAGTAGTAGTAGTAGTAGTAGTAGTAGTAGTAGTAGTAGTAGTAGTAGTAGTAGTAGTAGTAGTAGTAGTAGTAGTAGTAGTAGTAGTAGTAGTAGTAGTAGTAGTAGTCCCATTAAATTTAATTGAACTCCAGTTACCTTATAGATCACCTTTTAAAATAATTAATTAATCAAAAATCAAATTAATAATTAAACATGGAGGCATTAACTCTATTTCCATTGATTAAATTTTCATAATGCACAGTATAATAATAATTATATTACTGGCTCCTTTTTCCCAATAAAATCTTCCTTCAAATCATGGAGTATCTTCAAACACAAGGTTTTTAATTTCATTAATTTTAATCTGACCTCTAATACCCTTCGACTCTAAACTATAAGATAAATTATATATATATATATTATATATATATATATATATATATATATATATATATTTAGTATCTTAAAAGTAATAATTACTAAGCAATTTATGTTCTTTATGGATATCCTACCCTCAGCCTCCGAATTTTATAATCTCATTTAGCATCATTTGCTCTTTCATAAGGATGAAATAAGTCAAATGAAAGCATCATGTTATCTTAAAATAGCTCTCGATACTAAGATATCCTTGCTTTATCTTTCTGGCTTAAACTCTTACGCACAATTGTCGCAGGAGCTTATCCATTTTGCTATAAATTTTGTGTGCTCATTGAATAATGATTGGGACTCTTATTTCAGATAATATTCTCTAACTCAAGTGTTCCATTCAAAGTTCTAAAAGAAGTTCATGATCATTTATTTTTTGCTTGCCTTAAAATATTATCTTGAGTGGAGATGACAAAACGATGATAGAAAAATACTTTGACATCTTCAATGTATGCGACGGGCATAATAATATAAAGGAAGAAAATTCTTAAATAGACATTCATAATTATATTATACACTAGAAACACTTAGGGTCTTAAAATCAAGGAAAACAACATAAGCAAGCCAAATGAGAAGAAAAGGGACGACAAATTCAATAAGAGTATTTAATTATATATATACATATACAGGAAATTCAAATGTAAGCAACAGAAAAACGTAAGGTTTCAATTTGAGAGCAACAAACAATTCTCTTCTCTATAAAAACTCCCAAATGCATCAGAACCTTAAAATGAGAATAAAGAGTTTTCAAGTGAAAAACAAAAATACACACAAGGACTAAGAGAATACTTTTAAATAAAATCACTGAGTTAAGAATTCCAAAAGGGGAGAAGCAAAATCTCAGGCTTTTGAAGTCCTAGTAATTGCACCAGATAAAATATGGCATCATGATTCGTTTATTTAGAAATTCATTTGTATTATTCACCTTATTAATTTGGAGCATAGTATAATTTGGGTCATTTTATTAAGTCTGATTTGGAAAATTTACTTTCCTTAAACTTCAATGGTCGAAAAACCTAATTATACTTAAAGAAATTGATCTTGAATTTAAGTAACACTTTAGGCCTTTTTTATGATTAGCAAGTTGGATCTAAAGTTTAATCTCAATTTTTGCTTTACCTTACTCACCCAATCTATATTTTTGATGTAAATAATAAGAAAACTTAGATTACATAAAAGATGGCTAGAGAATTTAT
>JAJKFJ010021857.1:0-10002 GCA_027382625.1 Tetmemena sp. SeJ-2015 | reverse complement strand
CTCCGTTATATTTCTTCCATACGTCGATTTCTTAGATTTATAGTGATTTTTGTCAGAACTATTATTATTAATTGACTTACATACATTAAGATATGCCTTCTGACTAATCTCTGAGAGGACTAGAGAAGTACATTCTCTCTGACAGAAATCTGAAAGAGAGCTCGAATCTACTACAACTGAATAGTGAAGAATAGCTCTTCCTCCAGTTGATTCACACTCTAAACACAGAGGGTGTGACTGCTTTCAAAGACAACCAACAAATCAAGGATGCATTTTCAAGAATCAAAAGCTATTATGGATCAACCCCCCTGACTCATCAGATCGTGATAAAGGAGGCCTTGCTATCTTACGATTTAGCAAGCACTCCTGAAGAGAAAAAAGAATAACTCAACAAACTCAAGCAGTTTGTGACTTTCAACACTGATCATCCAAAACCGACCAATCTAAAAAAGATCAAGAAAGGTAAAACAGGTCAAGGCCAGCCAGATGCGAGCGATGAAACTTCAGAGGAGGAAGATGAGTATCTCAGAGGATTTAAGATATAGTACAACTCAGAGGAAGGATTCGACAAGCAGAAACTTTCTCAGTCTTTGATGAACTCCACCAGCTATCGACATAATATTCATTAGGTAAGGCAGACTTTTCTTTTATCTATCTTTAGAGATAAACTGAAAATATTTTTAAAGTAATTAAAGCATAGTTAATAAATTTTATCTACCTAAAGTTGACTATGGATGCATTAAGGGCGATGGAGTGCATTATCTTTGGAGGTTCTTAGATAATGCTAACATTAATTAGATTGACTTCGATTCGGATTCTTTCAATAATATTCTAGGCGAGGCTATTAACTATTCAAATAATATCTCAGATTTTAAAAGACACATCAATAAATTCTCAGTGGCACAGTTACTCAAGCTCTATTAAAATCATCCAGTTTTGCAAGTGTTTTAGATAAGAGTGGAGTAAGAATTTAGAGTGAGTTAATCTCCATTTTAGGATCGTATAGAGAAATTTCCACCAAGTTTTCAATTTCCTATTTTTCTTTTTTTAAATGACATTACTAAATACTACAGATCACTAGGAAGAGAAGAGAGAGATTAGATTCTTCTCTCGATAAAAACTTTTGTAGATGTGAATTTCTTCTATGATCCTGAGCTAAACAAGGTCACAAATTTGGCTCTCTTGATAAGCCTTTATAATGAGGGTAATCATTAAAACAAAATCATCCTAACTTTCTTTAGAGAAATATGACCATGACCTGATGCTGAAATACTCCTCCTCTTTATTAATATTTATTACTATACTGCTAAGATCCATTTAACAAAAACTATAACTTCGTTGAGAGCATTTACGACCGAAGTAGTGGCTCTGAATGGGCAAGCACTATCTAAATTTTGGAAGAGAAACTGACTGACTAAAATATTCAAAACAAGATAATCTCCTCATACTTCAAAGACTCCTATATTGCTATTTAAATTTGCCAAAGGAGAAGACCTTAAGCAGAAGTATGGATCAATTTTTAAGGACACCTATATTGAATAGGAGAAAGCCACACTAGACTACCTTAACAATCTAAAAATGGATGATAACTAAGCAGCAAGAAATGTTTCCAGGTAACTAGAAAATCAGAGATACATCACCTTGTGTCACCACAATAAGGAGTAGTTTACAGTAGAGGAGGATATCGTACTTCATGTTGATTTAAAAAGTATCACCAAGCTTACTCTCAAGATATTTGAGATCAACACTGATAACTATTTCAGGAAGAATATGAGTCCCTTTAGCTCAGACATTAACTTAGACGGACTTATTCCAAAACAAGAGGTTGAGTACTCATTATATTTCAATAGCTATTATACTAGTATCAGTAATATCCGAGCAACTAGTTGCACAGAGAAGTTTATAAGATAGATAGTTTTAATGGGAAGCGAGGACTCTATATAATTGAAATGGTCGGAAACGGGCTGAGCTCTCGAGCAATAGTCTAAAAAGGCAATTTGACTTTGATCCACAGAAATACTATTGCTGGTCATTTCTGTTTCGTCTTAAATGAGAAGAGTGAGGTTTGCAAAGGCGATTACACTGGAATCTTCTTTGACAATAATTTCTACGCAGCTGATAAAAATACAGGAAGAATTGTTGTGCCTTTCGGTCGCAATAAAAATACCATGAATACTATCTTGATGTAAGCGCTATTCTGTTGCTAATTAATTTAGAAATGAAGGATTTGCATAGATGGCTAGTTTCACTCGAGAAATTGAAAGCTACTAATTTGGAGCTAGTTTCATCCTTCATAATGAGTCAGTTACTCTTGGAAATGTAATCTTTCTTCCTCTCTGTTGTTTAAATATTTTTAGAGCTAAGATCTTAGTGAAGCCTTTCTTGACTTTGAATGGGCAGGAACTGGCAGATATCAGACTGCTAGAAAACACTAAGATTACTCTGACGACTGGCAACCTAATCGATAACATCACTATCTCAAAGGAGTTTGAAGATGTCAAATTTAATGACTAATAAGAGTATGAAGTTGAATTCCAAGTCCCCAACAACCTTTCCAGAATTTAAATTTAAGTAAACACAGAAGTTCATAAATTTAATCATTTTTTAAGTAATGAATGCCTCAAGGGGAGATAAATCTAATTTCTCATAACTCATTAAATACTTTCAAAATCAATGGTCACTCTAGTGATTACGAATTTTGCGAGACTTACTTGAGAAATTATCAAAATGCATTTTCTCTAATAAACTTCGTTAAGGGTAAGAATGGAGAGCCAAAGAAGGGAGTACTAGTTGACTTTACTTTCAAACATAAGTATTACTATGATAAAATCTCCACTACTCTTAAAACTGACCACCTTGGAATGATTATGTTGGGCAGACTAAGAAACATTACTCAAGTTATCAAAATGTTTATAACAATTTTTAAGTGAGTGCTCGACCCAGAAGCAGCAGAATGATTAACCAAGGTGAGAGATTGTGGACACTTCCTGAGAAGTTTGAGCTACGCTACCCCAGAAGTATGGATATTTTGACTTGTGAGTAAATTAAACTCCCTTTTAAGCACTCTTAGGTGAAGCCCACAAATCTTTCTTTCGTTTAAGTAAAATTGAACTAATTCGGCTTCATCAAAAACTGCTTCGACTTAGTTAAGTTAGAGGAGAATAAATCGAATGAGTATGGTGTCAACCATATTTTGATAGACAAGGACTCTCTAGAGGAGGGTACTTATCAGCTATTCTTAAAGAAGGAGGGAATTACGATATTACTATAAGTCCACAATGGTGAGCTTTGGAACTCTAGTTTCATTCTTCAGAAAGATCAAATGATTGAGAGAATTAAGCATTTTATAGGTATAATTAATACAGATTCTTTGAGAATAGATAAGCTTTAAATAGAGAAGGCTCTACCAGCTGAGGATGGATCTGATAAACTTCTAAATACAGTTAAGGTTACCTTGGGTGGAGACTTTATTTTGTATGAATTGAGGTTTAATTGGATTCCAAAACTTAGAAGTTTGTTCAATAAGAATTGTCTGACAATTAAATTGATGCTATATTGGTTCTAAATAAAAAATCAATCTATCAACAGAGCGCTGAGTGACGAGAATAGATACATCTTAGATAGAAAAACTCAGGAGAAGACCATTGGAAATTTCCTAGAGAAACCATCAATGCTCCTAAAGAGGCAATATGTCTAAGACACTCATTTGATGAAGAAAACTCAATCCACATATATGTGGAGGTTAATATGACTCAATTAAAGCAGATCTTCAGCCTTCTTCTTATTAAGAAAATACGACTAAAAATTCTGTGCCAGAATATAGGATGGGGAGTAGATCTTTGAATATTATTTATAATCTCGTCACATGGCTAGCGCCTATTCTCCAGAGTAAGACACTATCAACGGATTTCAAAATTCTTTCCTATTACTTGCTTCAATACTACTGGAGATGGAAGAGTTCTAGAATTTAAAATTGATCTATAGAGCTACACTTCACTCCTAATAGTGGCTACTTCAAAAGACTAGTACTCAATATTTTTATATACGCTCATCTCGTCCATAACTTTGACACAGACCCTTAGATCTGTCAAAGAGATCTCTCATTGCAAGACTGCTATGAATCGAACCAGAGCTATTCAGAGGCCAGAAAAGCAGTTAGCTGCTTAAAACTAGACAGCCATGTGATAGAAGACATCAATATTAAATTTATAAATCACAAGTACCGATATTCAGATTGTTGACTTCATTTATTGTCTTAATTCAAAAGGAACTCAAGAAATTTAGTCAGCCAGAGCAAGATCTTATTGACAACATGCTCAAATGGCCCACTTATAATGATGAAAAGAGACTAAAAGTCTACTCGGACTTCTTGTGTCACGAATTCAACCTCTTTTTGAATATTTAATGCTTGACCATAACTTTAGATACTTTAAGATTTATAAGACCTTTCCTGACAAACAAGATTGAGAAGACTTTTGTGGACTACTGGTTGTTGGATGATAATGAATCACTTGAGTCTTTTGCGAATTTCATAAGTAAGCAAATAGTGTTTTATTGTTGATCTTTTGTTTAGAAATGCAGGATTTGAATGCTTTTGAGCAGTGCTTGCTGATTTAGTACCTGCTAACAAATGGAAAGAAGGACTTTGCTCACTAAATTGCAGATAGTCTCCAGGCTACTTGCAATCCTCCTTCACAAGACATCATGAACAGAATCTACGATACTGTTCTTAATATGAATTCTCTCAACAGCAAGCCTTCTCATTAGCATCATTTCCAAATAAAAAGTTGATACCTTTTTCCAAAATTTCAATTATAAGTATAAATTAATAAATAGGAAATATTAGATTTTTAATATTAATAGATTATGTTCTAAATATTTGAATTTATTTTATATGTGAGATGATGAGGAGTAGGAGTAGGAGGAGAAGGCTTAAGTGAGGAACAGATGGGCATATCCTTAATAATCAAATGAACGTCACTATCCCTAAGAATTTACCGCAATGGCAATTAATTCTCCTTCCTCTAAAATTATTGGTCCATAAAGAAGAATGGGAGATTAATCTTATTTTTCCATATAAGGAGCGAAATTCAGCAAATAAGCAGAAGTTCTGTAAGAAATGACCCTAGATTGCTTCTCTTTTGGGGCAGAAAATTTTGAAGATGCTAAGCAAATTAGGCAAGTGCAAAAATAGGAGTTCAAGTAGCTTGATGTAACCAAGGAATATGCGGAGACTCATTATTTTCAAATCAAGAGAAGGGCAGATCATAGAGGCCTCATAAAGTCAAATCTGTTCTGGTCTAAATTAGCAGCACACCTTATTCAGAATGCTGAAAGTGCGAAGGAACTTCAAAACTGGAGGAGCCTCATCAAGGATTACATGAATGAGTACTTTGCAATAGCTCTATCAAATGTTAATGAGGCATCTCTCATAGTAGCTTTGATAGACTTGCCTTTCAAAGAAGACAGCCATGGCTTCAAAGCAAAATAGAATTAATTTTATTTAAATTCATAATGAATAAAAAGTTATTTTTGAAGATGAAAGACCCAGCATACTTTGAAAGAAAAAAATCTCTTAAATTCTAAAATGAATCATGATGATTCGAATAAAGAATTAAATTTCTAGATCTTTACGATTTTAGAAAAAAAGAAAGCGGATATTATAAAGATTATAATAATTTTCCAAAAATAACCAGTGCAAGTATTTAATCAATTAAATAAATTTAATCTTTATATATTTATGTAGTTTAAAGCAAATAAAGGCAGAGGTGTTGAAATTAAGGCAGCAACTAACATGATTTTGTTCTTAAAAGAGATATAGGAGGCCGAAACTCTTCTTAATAAGGATTTACTAGTAGTACAGAGATACTTCGAAAAAGGAAAGAGTGAGAGAGAAGTCGAAGAGTTTTTGATAAATGAAGTTTACTGAAATGAGAGTTTAATTCTAATTAAATTTCTTTTCTCTCTGGCTTTGCAAGGATCGTACTTTCTTCTCAGAGGGTATAAAAATTCTGAGAGAGAAGAACATATATAACACCTATTTCTGGTCCTATTGCTACTTGCACGAAGATGCAGTCGCCTTAAAGGAATTCCTGTCTTACTAAAATTCCTAGATAAGGGAAAAGATAGGCTCAAACTTTGACTCTAAACTCCTGTCCATAAATAACTTTGAGGAATCTCAGGACTTGTTTAACTTCTTGGACTACTACCCTCTTGTGAATGCAAGAGCTCATAGAGTTGGAGGTATGGATTCTTCGGAGGGTGCTAACAGTTCTAATGAAACTAAGAGCTGGATCCTGAATAAGAATCTAAGGGAGACCTATAAGCGATTCGTGGTCTTTTTGATTAGCAAGAAAGAGTGGAATGCACATGATAGATTGATGTTCGTGAGCTACTTACTCATGCAAGAGAGAATTACAGAAGCCATCGAGTAGTTTAATAAGATTCAAAGTCTTAATGTCCCAAGAGGTACCGCTTAGATTCATTTTTTCATTTATCAATACGACTATCTTGCTGCATTCTTGGACTTCTATGAGTGCGGGAGAAATGGATCCACTGAGTTCAAGGTGGCCAGATAAATAGTCCAAAAGTACTAGGACTATAAAATTCTTCCGTAAGTTCTTTACAATAAAATTTTAATGATTTTTAGTTGGAAGAAACTTTTTACCGAGATATAAGAGTAGCTTGCAGAAATAGATGAGTCATTGAAGCCTATCAACAAGGAAGGGAAAGCTTTTGATAATTTGCAAGATGACGAGAAACAAACCAAGAGAAAGCAGGCTATTCTAGAGCCTCAGCTAGATTTCGTAATTGAGAACAAAACTCTTCAAATTGACTATGAGAATATCAAGGAGATTTCTATTGCGGGTTGCTTATTATCAAATCGACCTTGAGATTCTTTATTCAAAGACTCCATTCCTTAATTCAGAAACTTCTTTATTTTCATTTTTTAAACTCAAGACTTCAGCTTTGTTTAACCTTTCCAGAAGCAAACGATCTAGCTTGATAGCAAAGTATCAAACTTGAGCCACTCAATTCCTAATGAACTCATTCACATGAATCTGGTGATAGAGATCAGCAACTCTCAATCTGGCTTGAAAATCTTGAAGTCATACTACAGTGCTAATCTTAAGGTGAGAATTATTGAGAACTTTGGAGAACTGAAGGTATTTGTGGCAAACTCAGAGAATTTAGATGTGCCCCTGCCTAAGACCTACGTCAAGGTTTATCAAAAGAAGAAGAACTCAGGGGAAGTGAAATTCTTCAAAGACGGGTACACTGATCTGAGAGGTAGATTTGACTATGGTCAGCTTAGTGGAACCTCCATTACTGATGTCGAATAGTTTGCCATATTTGTTCACAATGAGAGCTATGGCAGCCTTATCAAAGAGGCTAAGCCTCCTTCTGGCCTCAAAAAGTGAAAGTTAGACGGCCACTTTCAAAAAACATACTATAAATTTTTTTTAAATTTTTTAAAAATTTTAAAAGAAAAATTAAAATTTTAAAAATTATAAAAAATTTCAAAACCATAAAAATTTTGAAGCAATGGGAAATTTAAAAGAAATTGAAACTTATTAAAATTTTCGGGAAAGATTAAAAAAAAACCCCTTGTAAAAAAACAAAGAAAAAACAAAAAAATATTCCCTTTTACAAAATAGTCAAATAAAAAATAATTTATAAAATTTTTTAAATTTCCTTAAAAAGGGGTTTATTAATTAAAAAACCCATGCTGAGAAAGGTTAGGATTATGAAAATATGACTGACAAGGAACTTATCCATAATATATAAACTTAAATTTAAATTCATTGATGATAAATAATGTTTGCCGCAAAGAGAGATTGACATTTTTCAACTTCTTGAGATTAAACACGATAGATACTTTCAACACGGAAGAAAAAATAAAAGAGATGCTGAATCGGGAGTATATGGTCTATTTCAATAGGCAGAGAAAGGCGGATCTTTACCAACCAGAGTCATTCCTATAGCTTTAGTCCGGAAATTTCAAAAGCAATTTTAAGATTAGTGCTATCAAATCAAAAGACTAGCCATCATAATAGGGAGAGAGCATAAAATAGAATACCAAAAACTCTTAAGGTTGAATTAAGTTAGGTTATGGTCTTAATTTAATAAATTTAATATTTAAGTAAAAGATAAAAAATGCTTAAACTAATTTCCCTACAGCGATAGCCGCATATTTTAAGGCAATCTTCCTATCTTTATAAAATCTAAAGCGCTTCGAAGGATCATACTATAAATGCTAACAATTTTCTAACTTAATAACTTCAAATAAGGCAGAATTCAACTGATAATCGTTAGGGAAAGACATTCTTAGAAACAATAGATCCATATCTTAGATTGGCTAGATTTTAAAGATAAATCGGTACTTAGCTTTTGCTTCTACCTTGCTACTGGGGTCTTGCTTTAGGATCCACAACAGTAATACCTTCAATTGGAATGATGAGCTTATTCGCAGCTGGTGCTTTGGCAACAAGATCCGCTGGTTGCATAATAAACGACTATTTTGACAAAGATATAGACAAGCATGTTGAAAGAACGAAAGCCAGACCTTTGACAACAGGCGAGCTTACTCCAACTCAAGTAGCAACTTTCTTCAGTGGTCTCATGGCCACAAGTTTTGGGGTACTTTTATCTCTTCCACCTGAATGTGTTAAAATCGGCTTGCTAATTACTCCCGTTGTATTCGTTTATCCAAAGATGAAGAGGTTCTTTAAGGTACCATAACTAGTGCTTGGAATCGCTTTTAATATCGGAGTGTTTGTGGGTTATGCTGCAGTTGCAGCTAGTCAAGCTGTTCAGATGAATGTTTGCTTCCCCTTCTATATTGGAGGCATTTTATGGACTTTGGTCTATGATACTATCTATGCCTTCTAAGACAGAGAGTTTGACAAGAAGTTGAATCTTCAAAGTGCAGCTATTGCTTTTGAAGATCACCCTAAACTGATTTTAGGAGCCCTATCAGCAGCTTCCTTTTGCTATGTTCTTAATTGGGGGTATGAATGCAGGACTAGGAAGTGCTTTTTATGCAGGGCTTGCTGGGGTTGCAGGTCATTACTTATGGCAAATCAAAACTTTAGATATAAATAGCCCCCAGAAATGTGGTCAGCTCTTCACAGCAAATCGATACCTAGGTCTTATATTGATGCTTGCCATATAGGTAGGAATTTAATGAAAATTAAATTTTTTTAAAATTTAAAACAAAAATTTTAAAAGGAAAAAATTTGAAATTAAAACTAAAATTAAAAAAAAATTATAAAATTTTTCCCTTTTCTATTTAAATTTTAAAAAATTCAATTTTAAAACTTTTTTAAAATACCAAACTAAAACATTTTTTATTTATTAAAATTTGGGGTGATTTTTAGAATAATCGAGCGATTCGGGCTCAGATGGGGGTTTAAAACAAAAATTGTGATATAAATTTTTGAAAACTTGGACTAAATTTAAAAAATAAGGGAAATTAAATTTAAAAACTGAAATTTAAAACTATGGTTTGCCCAAATTTTTTGGCCCAAAAATGGACTCTGAACTGCCGATTTCTAACTTTTTTGTACGATTTTAAACATTTTTGGCACCGTGGAACGATTTTGGGTTGAGTTTTGAACATTTTGAGCTAACTTGCCCCAAAGTTGGAGTTGAGGGTTTGTGAAAGTTTGGGTTTTTTGAGCCTTTCGGTCGCCGATTTTAGACTTGAAAAACCAATTTATTTTTTGCCCTTCAAAACCCTTTGCCTTTACTTGAAAAATTTCAAACTTGTTTTACTTTGGCAAACGAATCTAAATTTGGGTTCCCAAAATTGACAAAAACTTTGGGAAAAATTTGGGCAGAAATTTTGGCCCCTTAGGAAAAAAAACTTTTTTAGAGTTTGCCAAAATTTTTCTTCCCAAATTTTTAGGGGGGTTTTTCCAAAAAGGGAAAAAAAATTTTTTGGGTTTTTTAGAAACCCCCAAAATTTTAAAAGTTGAGCATGGAAAAATTTTTAAACTT
>JAJKFJ010021856.1:0-11361 GCA_027382625.1 Tetmemena sp. SeJ-2015 | reverse complement strand
TATTTTGAAGATAAAATTATTTATAAAGAATATTGATCTGAAGCATGAGATAATCTTAAGCTTCAATATCCTAAAGTTTAAAATTAGTATTTTTTAAAGTACGAAAACTCTGGTGGCTCCAATCTATTCAAGTAACCCTAGAAACATTAAACCATATTTAAAATTAATTAAATACTAGTTTAACTCATCACTCTCTATTAAATCTGTCCTTTTTTAGATTTTTCTCTAGTTTAAACACGTAAAGGCGTCAATTATCGAGAATTTTTTAGATAAGGAGATTGCGAACTCTCTGTTGATTTAATTAAATAGCGCTATTCATAAATCACTTATTTCATGCATAAATTATATAACTTCAATATATTCTATTAATAAGAGGGGAATCCATTTTCTTAATTTGATTATTAACTTAATTCCTGAGGCTACTTTTAAGGACTGCCACCTCCTTAAGTCTTTATTTTTTTTCGTTTCACGAAATAGAGTCTCCTGATAAATTCTTTCTAAAAATATTGCATTTTGATTAAAGACTGGAAGAATAATTGCTCTTAGATATTTGAGAGTAGATATTAGAGTACGATGTGAATAATACTCAATATGGAAAATAAATAATTTTGAGTTTAACAATAGCCCACCAGTGTTTGTAATTGCCCTCATCATATTATCTACTTTCCTTGTTATTTAAGTTTTCTAATCTCCAATTGAGAAGAAAAATATGGCACCGAAATCTTATATGATATTTATTTGAATTTAAATCTTCTCCCTTAGGCAGAGCTTGAACCATGGTTGAAAGAGGCTTGGTCTCAAGGTAGTCCATATTTTAAACTCCAAAACTATCAAACCAAATAGATTCATATCAATAAATTACATTTTTAATTTGAGTCATATTATAGGGAGGAAGTAGAAGATAGTTTGATAAAAGTGTGATTTTCAAAAAAATACTCATTTGTATAGAAGGCATACCAACCTATGCACTCTATAATTAATTTTGTCATTCCATGAATTATCTTTACTCGAATTCGGTCTAAATTTGTATTTTAAATTAATCTCAAATGCCTCTTGATTTTGTATCAGATATTAAATTAATAAGAGCTAATAAAATTTCATAAATTTGGGGATGCGGACACGATGCTTATTAAAATCAGTTCCTTACTGTTGCAATGAGATTTATATAGCTTTTACTCTCTCACCTCCCCTATTTTCCATTAAATTCTGCATTATATTCAATTAGAAAATTATTAATTAAGAGCCCCTGTTTTAATAAAAGTCTGCTTGTAATTTAAAGAAGAGATTTGTAGGCCATTACTTTGAGAATAGATAGAAGAAGCTTTAAAAACTTTCTATATTTTAGTAAGCTTGCGATAAGTGAGGTTGGCAGTTTTAATTTAGGGAGTTTAGTGAGCCACCACTTATTCTCTGCTGTTATGGGCTTGACAATTATCTTAAAAAGTGGTTACTAATTTTAGGGGGTTTTTTTAATTTATTTTCTCCGTAAATATTCCATAATTCCTTAATAAATCTTTAAATCCTTACTTAATTAGAGTCATAAAGAGTAATAGAAACATTTTGGATTTAAAATGGTGTGACATAGGTGTAACTTTCTTTGAACTAATTTGTGAGGTAAAAGCTGTTTATTTTCACGGGTTCCTCATAATCCTAGGTGTCAAAGTACTTCTAGCTAATTATTGTGTCAAACATCACTCTAAATTTTAAATAACAATGATATTATACTTTACTACTTGAATTTACAAAAATGGTTCAGTTTCCGCATTTATAAAGGAAAATAGAATGAAAATTAGGAATTTTAGTTTTTAGCTTCTGTAACGATCCTTGGATATCAAAGTACTTCTAAAATGTTTCTAATAAGTAAATTAAGTTTTAAATTAAAAAAAATATATCCTTTCACTGAATCGAATTCTGAGTCCTAATCCATGAACTTAAAAATAAAGTATTGTAAGGAAAAAATACACTTTCTTTCAGTAAAACTAAATTAATTTACCTGTAATGGAAAATTGAGACTTATAGTATAATATTAAACTAACTATAAATTTTGATTTAAGTATACGACGCATCATACTTATCTCTGGTTTAGATTTGCACGTACGATTTTAGTTTGGGAATAGGTCATTCAGAAGAGCTTGATTGCATATACTTATCAATATATTCAAACCCTGGTATTTAAAACTAGTAGATTTTTATACAATTTATTTTTAAAAAAGAAAAGCAATATATTTTTAACTTTATATTAGATGTGCCAGTTTATTGTATGTAGAAGTCTTTATCTGGGCATAATACTGCTTAGTTTAAGTCGATAGTGGCCTTTTTAATAACTTCTTTTTCACCTAGAAATCTGGTGGTGTCGCAAATGACTGCAGGAATTGGAGTTCGGGTGAATACGTAAGTTTCATTTTATAAAGAGGCCTCTGCTTTATAAAATTGAACTGAAAAGTACTCTAGCAGCTCTTCACTATAGGTGTAAGCGTCTTAGGTGTAGAAAGCTAAAGCAATATCAAACGTTTTGGCGGAGAGAGATATCGTTTGATGTTTAAATTTTAATTCATTATCATTTTAGTAATTTTTGCTTTTATTTGATCGGAGGAATGTATATTTGAATAGTTAGTTTGATAAGAAATTGTTTATAGACAAAGTATATTTCATATTGAAGAGTTTTAATGATTATAATTAGACTTATTTTACCTTTTATCTTTTGAAATAAGACTATAGTTTACTCTTTGTCTCACTTAATTCATTTGGATAATGAGGTAAACTAGGATAACTACTCTAGAGAATAAATTAAATGTCTTTTTTAGAATAAAGTGACTATTCCTCCTAGGAAAGATTTAACTATGCTATATATTCTTTTTATTAATTAAATTTAAATCAATTGTACAATTAAAAATAAATATTTGTTAAAGATTGATAGGTGGTAGAATTTTTGTAAGTGAGTGAGATAGGATGGCCAAATTAGTCAAGCCTTCTTACTTTTGATAGTAGCTTGCCTCACATGATTTGAAAGGAGTTCCTATATGTTTAATAAGAATCCTGCTTGCTCATCTAAGTGTGGGGTATGGAAATTTATTGAAATTAGTATAATGGCTTAATTTATTCCTTCTAAAGCAATATGCCTGATTAATGATAATCATAGAATTAAACTCATAATATCTCTAATTTGCATTATCTTAAAAATTTCAATAAACTTTTGGCAAAATAAAATTTATCCATTATTTCATTTATAAACAATTGAAAGAGTTAGAGATATAGTATTTTTTTCAAAATAAAATTATTTCAATTTACAATTAAAGAGAAAATGAAGAGTATATTCTAAGTTATATGGTGCCCTTTTTTTAATAACCTCCCAAGGAATTTAAATTATTTTTTGAATAAAAATATCTTTAATCCTGTAAATTCAAAATCATTATAACTTTTAAAAAAGAAATTAATTTGATTATTAAATTTAATAAACCTTATTTATTCAGTTGACTTCTTGCTCATATTTCTCTTTAATTTAATTATCACAATCCATAATAAACAAATCGGATTCTCACTATAATGCCCTCTTTCTTTATTTCCTCTATGAATTTTTCTTAAGCAAGCCATTAATTCTATATTTCACTTAGTTTTCGAGTTTATTTATTTTTAGTTTAAATTTATTCTGTGTTTCTATTCCAGGCTTCTTCCGATTAATGATTGTCAAATGTTAATAAATCACTCGTCGAAATAAATTAAAGAGGAAAGGTTAATTGAATCTTGGAACTAATTTGTACTTTCTTTAATTGGTGAATCTGTCTCATCAAGAGTTTCCTTAAAGAGAATATAAAAGAGGCGATTTTAGTCATTGTCAAATAAATTCCCTTTCATCTTTTCGTTTGGTGCTTCCAAAAAGCTTTGCGCTCTCTATCGCTATTTAAACTATTAAAATAATAGCTACTTTATCTGTTGTATCTTTTGCTGAATGCTATTTTGAGAAGAGTTCACGTCCTCCTCTTTTTCATTCTAATCTTAAACCCTCAAGTCTCTCAAAAGCTAAAGTGTTTTCCTCCTGTGGTAGCTAAGTACTTTTGTCGATTGCTAATTTCTCAAGACAACTTTATAATTGAAATAATGATGCAAAAGTGTTTTATAAACGACTTCTTGATTATCTAAATTTTCGATTCCAAATTCAATTGTTTCATTATTTGGACCTAAAAGACTTGTTGAATTTGGAATTGAAAATTTAGATCATCAAGAAGTTATTTATAAAATTCTTAATTATTACTATATTCTTAGAGTATATTAAGTTAACTAAAGAAATCAGGAATCGCCAAAAAACTTAAGTTATCATAGAAGGAAAACACTTTAGCTTTTGAAGGACTTGAAGATTCAAGATTAGAATGAAAAAGAGGAGGACTTGAACTTTTCTCAAAATAGCATTCAACAAAAGATACAACAGATAAAGTAGCTAATATTTTAATAGTTTTAAATAGCGATAGAGAGCGCAAAGCTTTTTGGAAGCACCAAACAAAAAGATGAAAGGGAATTTATTTGACAATGACTAAAATCGCCTCTTTTATATTCTCTTTAAGGAAACTCTTGAAGAGACAGATTCACCAATTAAAGAAAGTACAAATTAGTTCCAAGATTCGATTAACCTTTCCTCTTTAATTTATTTCGACGAGTGATTTATTAACATTTGACAATCATTAATCGGAAGAGAACTGGAATAGCAATACAGGATTTATTTAAACTAAAATTAAATAAACTAGAAAACTAAGTGAAATCTAGAATGAGTGGCTTGCTTAAGAAAAATTCATAGAGGAAATAAAGAAAAAGGGCTTTAATATGAGAAAGAATAAGAAAAATAATTAATTATTAGAGAAGCTTAAATCTAGATCATTTTTTTAAATTTAGATACATGACTGAGAAAATGACTACAGATACATGAATATAAATTATGAAAGATTTTTAGCTTGTTAAATTAATTTCTTTTTTAAAAGTTATAATGATTTTGAATTTACAGGATTAAAGATATTTTTATTCAAAAAATAATTTAAATTCCTTGGGAGGTTATTAAAAAAAGGGCACCATATAACTTAGAATATACTCTTCATTTTCTCTTTAATTGTAAATTGAAATAATTTTATTTTGAAAAAAATACTATATCTCTAACTCTTTCAATTGTTTATAAATGAAATAATGGATAAATTTTATTTTGCCAAAAGTTTATTGAAATTTTTAAGATAATGCAAATTAGAGATATTATGAGTTTAATTCTATGATTATCATTAATCAGGCATATTGCTTTAGAAGGAATAAATTAAGCCATTATACTAATTTCAATAAATTTCCATACCCCACACTTAGATGAGCAAGCAGGATTCTTATTAAACATATAGGAACTCCTTTCAAATCATGTGAGGCAAGCTACTATCAAAAGTAAGAAGGCTTGACTAATTTGGCCATCCTATCTCACTCACTTACAAAAATTCTACCACCTATCAATCTAACAAATATTTATTTTAATTGTACAATTGATTTAAATTTAATTAATAAAAAGAATATATAGCATAGTTAAATCTTTCCTAGGAGGAATAGTCACTTTATTCTAAAAAAGACATTTAATTTATTCTCTAGAGTAGTTATCCTAGTTTACCTCATTATCCAAATGAATTAAGTGTGACAAAGAGTAAACTATAGTCTTATTTCAAAAGATAAAAGGTAAAATAAGTCTAATTATAATCATTAAAACTCTTCAATATGAAATATACTTTGTCTATAAACAATTTCTTATCAAACTAACTATTCAAATATACATTCCTCCGATCAAATAAAAGCAAAAATTACTAAAATGATAATGAATTAAAATTTAAACATCAAACGATATCTCTCTCCGCCAAAACGTTTGATATTGCTTTAGCTTTCTACACCTAAGACGCTTACACCTATAGTGAAGAGCTGCTAGAGTACTTTTCAGTTCAATTTTATAAAGCAGAGGCCTCTTTATAAAATGAAACTTACGTATTCACCCGAACTCCAATTCCTGCAGTCATTTGCGACACCACCAGATTTCTAGGTGAAAAAGAAGTTATTAAAAAGGCCACTATCGACTTAAACTAAGCAGTATTATGCCCAGATAAAGACTTCTACATACAATAAACTGGCACATCTAATATAAAGTTAAAAATATATTGCTTTTCTTTTTTAAAAATAAATTGTATAAAAATCTACTAGTTTTAAATACCAGGGTTTGAATATATTGATAAGTATATGCAATCAAGCTCTTCTGAATGACCTATTCCCAAACTAAAATCGTACGTGCAAATCTAAACCAGAGATAAGTATGATGCGTCGTATACTTAAATCAAAATTTATAGTTAGTTTAATATTATACTATAAGTCTCAATTTTCCATTACAGGTAAATTAATTTAGTTTTACTGAAAGAAAGTGTATTTTTTCCTTACAATACTTTATTTTTAAGTTCATGGATTAGGACTCAGAATTCGATTCAGTGAAAGGATATATTTTTTTTAATTTAAAACTTAATTTACTTATTAGAAACATTTTAGAAGTACTTTGATATCCAAGGATCGTTACAGAAGCTAAAAACTAAAATTCCTAATTTTCATTCTATTTTCCTTTATAAATGCGGAAACTGAACCATTTTTGTAAATTCAAGTAGTAAAGTATAATATCATTGTTATTTAAAATTTAGAGTGATGTTTGACACAATAATTAGCTAGAAGTACTTTGACACCTAGGATTATGAGGAACCCGTGAAAATAAACAGCTTTTACCTCACAAATTAGTTCAAAGAAGACTACACCTATGTCACACCATTTTAAATCCAAAATGTTTCTATTACTCTTCATGACTCTAATTAAAGATTTAAAGAATTATTAAGGAATTATGGAATATTTACGGAGAAAATAAATTAAACAAAACCCTAACATCAGTAACCACTTGTTAAGATAATTGTCAATCCCATGACAGCAGAGAATAAGTGGTGGCTCACTAAACTCCCTAAATTAAAACTGCCTACCTCACTTATCGCAAGCTTACTAAAATAGAAAGTTTTTAAAGCTCCTTCTATCTATTCTCAAAGTAATGGCCTATAAATCTCTTCTTTTAATTACAAGTAGACTTTGATTCAAACAGGGGTCCTTAATTTATAATTTTCTAATTGAATATAATGCAGAATTTAATGGAAAATAGGGGAGGTAAGAGAGTAAAAGCTATATAAATCTCATTGCAATAGTAAGGAACTGATTTTAATATGCATCGTGTCCGAATCCCCAAATTTATAAAATTATATAAGCTCTTATTAATTTAATATCTGATACAATATCAAGAGGCATTTGAGATTAATTTAAAATACAAATTTAGACCCAATCCGAGTAAAGATAATTCATGGAATGACAAAATTAATTATATAGTGCATAGGTTGGTATGCCTCCGATACAAATGAGTATTTTTTTGAAAATCTTACTTGTATCAAACTATCTTCTAATTCCTCCCTATAATATGACTCAATTTAAAAATGTAATTTATTGATATGAATCTATTTGGTTTGATAGTTTTGGAGTTTAAAATATGGACTACCTTGAGACCAAGCCTCTTTCAACCATGGTTCAAGCTCTGCCTAAGGGAGAAGATTTAAATTCAAATAAATATCATATAAGATTTCGGTGCCATATTTTTCTTCTCAATTGGAGATTAGAAAACTTAAATAACTAGGAAAGTAGATAATATGATGAGGGCAATTACAAACACTGGCGGGCTATTGTAAAACTCAAAATTATTTATTTTCCATATTGAGTATTATTCACATCGTACTCTAATATCTACTCTCAAATATCTAAGAGCAATTATTTTTCCAGTCTTTAATCAAAAGTTAACATTTTTATAAAGAATTTATCAGGAGACTCTATTTCGTGAAACGAAAAAAAATAAAGACTTAAGGAGGTGGCAGTCCTTAAAAGTAGCCTCAGGAATTAAGTTAATAGTCAAATTAAGAAAATGGATTCCCCTCTTATAAATAGAATACATTTAAGTTATATAATCTATGCATGAAATAAGTGATTTATGAATAGCGCTATTTAATTAAATCAACAGAGAGTTCGCAATCTCCTTATCTAAAAAATTCTCGATAATTGACGCCATTACGTGTTAAAACTAGAGAAAAATCTAAAAATGGACAGATTTAGTAGAGAGTGATTAGTTAAACTAACATTTAATTAATTTGAAATTAGTTTAATGTTTCTAGGGTTACTTGAATAGATTGGAGCCACCAGAGTTTTCGTACTTTAAAAAATCCTAATTTTAAACTTTAGGATATTGAAGCTAAAGATTATCTCATGCTTCAGATCAATATTCTTAATAAATATATTTTGAATAAGCTGTCAAAATAAGTTAAAAGTTGATTCTAAAAGTAGCCAAAGCCCATAAAGTCCAAGGGATTATGAACTTCACAACCTGAGAGAGGGAATTAAGAAAGCTAAAAAGTAAATGGAGTTGACTAAAGCCTTTTTGCAAATGCGATAGAGTTATCTGGTATCTCAGGTGGTGCTCTCAAAATACTAGCAGCAACTAATTCCTTACTTTCGGTAAAATGTACTAACATAAGGGAATAATAGCTTTCAAAAGGAGGATGGACATTTTAGTGAGTAAAGCCCCTATTCAAAATGAGCTTTTGGTTCAATAGCTGCTTTAAAAAAGCTAAATGATTGATATGCGAATATTAAAGAAGCTAATTACAACAAACGTCAAATAAAAGAACTCAAAGAAAAAGAAGATCACTATTTGGTAGATTTAATTTTTTATCAAAGAGGCTGAAGTAAAATTTTAGGCTGTAGGTAAAAGTTGAAAAGAGAAAAAATTAAAAAAATTAACAAATTTATCTTTCATATACACTTTGAATTATGTTCATTAAGGTGAGAGATATATTCAATGATTATTAAATTAACCATCAAAATTAATCTAGTTATATACATTATCAGAAATTTGTCTTTAAATATAATAAATGAAGGAAATCTTTTTTTTTAAAATTAAAAGAGGGGTTTCTCAGAATAATTTTTAGCTACTTTTTAAAAAATCTCTACAATTATAATAATGTTATACTCTTAATTTAAATGAAAAGGGAATTGAATTATAAAATTAATGAAGAATTACAAATTTTAAGCAGATGTTCAATATTGCTGTCACATAATTAATTAAGAAAACTTCCACTTTTTGACTATTGGAGACTTTGCAGTTGAGATTAAATTTAGTTCGTTAATCATTCTTAAAGCTAGGAGCTTTAGAGATCAGGCCTCCAATGATATTTATTTAATAGGTATTCTTAATATAATTCAAATTAATTAAAAGACGTTTGATATTTAAATTCAATGTTGTACAATACTGATTTAATTTAGTTACAATTATAATTATAATCCCTTCATTTCATAAGTAAACCGATTTTATGATCCTTAATTATATAGATTAAAAATGGAAGCTGTTGACCAAGGGAGAGACTCAAATAAGACAATTAATTAATAAAATTTAGGGCTTTTACTTAGATATAGGAACCTCAAGCTCTAAAATACTAAAAGGTAAATTATATTTATATTTAATAATTTCTATTCCACTTCAATGCTTGCAGACTTCTTCTTAATTATTATTCGAAATTATTATTTCAAGTTCAACTCTGATATCAGAGAGTAATGCTACAAATAATTCTGCATGTAATAATCTTAGGATTATAAAATTTACATGCAAAATCTTAGGCTTATATTTAATTTATTTATACTTAATCATTAGCAAATAATTATTAGCTTATCTTATAAATTAAATAACAACTTAAATTTAGAATTCCTTATTATAAAAAGTAAAAGCAATTAAGAGTTGAATTTCTTCTCCCTATCCTGAGGAATAATTATTCAGTTAAATTAAATTTCATTCTTTATTAAATTATTAGATTCATGAGTAACTATAATAACTATACAATTAAATTAGCCGGCCTAATAATTAAATCAGTTTTCTAATTAATTTTTTAACCTCTTGCAATCTCAGCCACAATTTTTAACAAAATTCACATTTTAATTTAGCTTGAAGAAATAAATGGTAAACTATATTAAATTTGCAAGAGTAGTTATATTAGGAGTTTTATTTATAAATAGATAGATTTTTGCTTCATAGTTAAGAGAATATAACTTAAAGTCTTCTTATATTTTTAATTTATGTCAGATAATAACTATTTAAGTTTGAAGAATTCATTCACATAAATGTTCCACATTATGAAGTATTTGCTAGAGAGGATGAGTATCCATTTAAATGCAATATATTAGTAAATTAATTAAAATGGCATAATTCAGAATTATTCTCCTGAGAACTTCAATAATTCTTTAATAACATACAACTATTTTAAAATTGGAAACCATAAAAAATGAAGGGAATGAAGAGATTTTGATGTTTTTAATCCGAGCTAAGAAAATTTTCTAAGTTCAAAAACTTCCTCCCGAGTTTATTTTTTTTACTGACCTCTTACGAAGAAAAACATAAGGTTGAAATATGCTTTGTCTTTAATGAAAACTTTAATGTTAATAAATGTCCCACCAAGGATCTAAAAAATTTTATATCAATTATAAATTAAATTCTCTTGCTTATTAAATTATCAACTTTTATATTTGTACTTTTAGAGATACTTAACTTAGTAATGGACTGCCGATATATTTTGGATTATGCAGATTGTAAATATATATTTAATATAATAGATTTATTTTGTACTATTGTAGAAATCAGAATGAAGTGTAAAATTGAAATTATCAAATTAAATCTTCAATTTAATTTGGGGAAATTTTTTTGACCAATTTAATTTACACCTACCGCGCAACCTTGAAATTTTTTAATCATACTTGTATAATTATTTGCCCCTGATCTGAAACAATACACATTTAATGGCTTTAACATACTATAATATTGCTTGATTTCTAATTCTTTATCGCAGCTATTGAAAATAAATAAGAGCGATTTCTAGAAATAACTCAATATTATATAATTATTACCAATATGCTCAACCCTAAAACCCATCTTTTCTTATTCAGAAAATGAAAATGGATAATTAGATTGCTTGTACTTAGATATATCTGCGTCTTATGCATGAATGGCTTTCGCCTGCGAAAATATAGAAAGAATGCATCTTATGGGCTCTTAGCGCAGACTTTGCGGCCGTTTCTTCATGCTCTGCATCCAGATACATATCATCTCTCTCTTAGTCTTCGCACTCAGAATCACTGTGACTTTTTTAATAAGCTGCTGCCTTAAAATCGAGCTCAAGAATATATAACTTGTTCTGCATCTGCTGCCTCTTCATATAGCTCTTCGCATGTGAATAAAGCAACTCAACTGAGTTCAGC
>JAJKFJ010021854.1:0-112030 GCA_027382625.1 Tetmemena sp. SeJ-2015 | reverse complement strand
AAGTCAAGCATATAAACACATCCTTGTGACTCTTAAAAGAAAGAAGCAATTAAAATAATATAATAAAATGAAAATACATGTAGCACCACAACGTAATTTAGTCTAAATGAAGTCACTTTATCTTGTGAGAGAGAAGCTTTTGCTTTTCAAGTATAAGGTGGAGTGAGTTAGACTATATTTGCTTGAAGAAGATGATTTAAATGATGACTTCATCCTTGCTCTACGAACTTCGGTGGGTACGCCCTCAGTCCTCGGACACCATGGGGGTGTGGCCCAAATAACCGAAGAACTTTGAAGCTAACACATCAGGGAGTGCTTAAGGCTTAATGCCTAACAGCCTCTTAGTCTGATAAATCATCTTCTCAAACGAATATAATTATAATCCACTCATCATAATAAAAAGTAAGAAAGAGAATTGAGGTCTGATGAAGAAGACTTCTAAAAATAAATTTGCGAGAGTTAGGGTAAGAATTTGAGTAAAATTTGTTTATTTCAAATTAAAGAAGAGGTGAGTGTGGAACTAGATTACACCCACCACTATAATAAATAATGTAGTAGATATTTATACTAGTTCAAATGAGGTTAAGTATTTAAGTCAATATATTCATCTTATGATATTCTGAGTCTGTGAGAAGAAGATCTGTATAATTGCGATGAAGCTTTCTCCAGAATAATTGCGAGTCTTTGCTTCAGCATTTCTCGCATTTATCTTTCTTTTCCTTTCTAGATTTCTTTTTGCCTTTTTTGTCAAACGAACCACCCTCTTGATCCTCCTCTTAATAAAAAAATAGGAAAATGGAGTTAAGAATTGAGTTTGAGAGATTTTCCTTTGGGTCTTATATCCTTGGCACCTGATACCAATTTTTAGTCAATGTAAGGATTGCTTAAAGTGTCATCCTTGAGCATGTTTTTGTTCTGATTTCGGTAGACTTCTAAAGTATAAATTAGCTATTGGAAAGCAAAGATAGATAGAGATGGTTATAACTTCGGTTTATAAACGTAGTGATCAGAAATTTAATTATCGATGACTAAGTCTGATCAAATTTCCTCTTACACTCTTTTATACCTTATCATCATTTCTTGAAAGGATTTTTCCTTGATTTTTATTCTAAAGTACTTTACTTACCTCTAACGAGACAGCTGAATGCATTCTTAATGTTTACTCCACTCTTCGCACTCACTTCCAAGTAGCCCATGTTTCTTGTGCGAGCATACTCCATCGCCAAGTTGTAAGGAACTTCTCTGCTCGACAAATCAACTTATACGAAATGATACAATGCATTTTAATATCACATTTGTTGCCCAACAGCATTATAAGCACCTTTGAGTCAACGCACTACGCCATGACATCAAACCAACCATCCAACTTGGAATATGATTCAATGCTCGTGCAGTCGAATACCAAAAACACGCCAATTACTTTATAATACAATTAAGATTATGATGATAAAGATAACTTTTCTGAAAAAGATGGGTGAGAGGGAATGATATTTTTCCTGTCCAAGTGTGTCCCAAATATTAAGCTGTACCCAGGTATCCTCAGTGCGGTCCACTTTCACCAGCTTCTTCATTATCTACATCTGAACTGATGACTGCTCGTTATCATTGAAGTTGTCGTTCACATATCTGTTGATGATACTGGTCTTGCCCACTCTCGCATGACCGACCAAGATAATTTTGTAGTTTTGTTCTGGCAAATCGCCATCAAAATACTCCATCATCGAACAAATTCTTTTAAAATATTATAAAGTCGACAATTAAAAAAATCTATGATAATCTTATAGTGGGGAGAATTTGCTTTATCAATAAATAATTGCTAAGTTGAATTTATAGCCCTTGATTTAAATCTTAAAAGAAAACTTAAATTATTAACTCTATGCAAACTTTAAGTTATAGAGCTTGTTAATTTAATCTATAAGCAAGCAGGGAACATTTTAAATACATTATGCCCTTCTAATTTGTAGACTTGCTAACTTATTTTAAAACGGCTTTGAGTTATATAACTTAATCATTATTCTTCATTCATTCTTAATGGTCTTTATTAACTTTCTGAGCTCATAAGTTTTGTGTGTTCATGTTCTTTTTCACTGCCACAACTGGCCCAAAGATGTTGGTTTTCTTACCGATGTATTATCTTTTTAGGCTGCTAAAGTTGTTATAGCTGGAGCGTGTTGGTTTCTCTTTGATTACTTGAGTTTCTCACCCTACTGCCACTGTGATGCTACTACTAGTTCTAACTATCTATTAGCATACCTTATCCCTTTGTGCTCTGGGGTCCACTACTTGCTTTCAAACTGTACCTCTTAGAGGTGTCTCTAGTTACAGTTGTGTCCACCATCAAATTCATTTGCTGTTGATAAGGCAGCCCTAACTTCGCAGGCCTGTCTAGACTCTATCTTTCTTGCTTCTACCTTTAAGTAGCTGTTGCAAATGTGTTCAAAAGCAAAATTATATCAGAATTGTTCAAGGGCATTTCTTGATACTGCAGAGTGCTTGCAAGAAGTTGCACTTGGTAATCCATTGGAGAACTCTCGCCCCTTCCTGCTCTATTTTGGCTGTTTGACTTTTGATTTAGGCCTGGTGTTGCATGATTCTTAGAGCTTTAAAGTACCTTCTTAATTATCTGTCTATTATTTTAAAGTACTGTTGTGCTATTTTCATACCGATTACTTGCAGAATTGTGATGCTAGAAAGCCATTTGATTCATCAGCAGAGAGGAACCTATCCCAGCATTATGAGAATTAAGCAAAGCAGCTGGTATTGGATTGAGGACTGAGCCTAAAACTGACTACTGGTAAGGTAGCTAAGAATTCAAAAGTTAACTTTCAATTTGATGAAGCTGTGGTTAATTCTAGTTGAGGGAACTTCTCCCAGTCAGAGGAGATTATCGCCCTGAATTGAGATTATGATTGTTTGACTGATTATTAATATCAGTAAACTGCTAATTAGCACCATATTGATTTGGATTGCCACTTGGATCCCCTACGAAGATCATATTTTGCTGCTATTAAAGGTAGGCTGCATTGTTCATGCCTCCACTTCCATTCATACCATCTTGCTTTTTATTCTTTGGCACAGATTTTTATCTCGGGTTCATACCTCTACTCTGCTTCTTGAAGCTATATTTGCTGCTGTTACTACCTAGCAAGGAAATTTCTCGAGTTGTTATTGAGATTGGTGCTTATATCTGCAATGTCTAGCTGCATAACTTTCATGATCTATTGATTGTTGCCTCCCATTCCGATTTAGCTATTATCAGTATACTGAAGTGTATTCACAGTGTTGGTTTAGTGTTGCGAGTTATAGCCTGAGTTACCATGAGAAAGCGTTGATGAAAGTTATTGCTACTGATGAGCAGAAGGTAACTTTTGGCCATCGTTATTGTACTAGTCCTATAGCTGATTGCTTGAGTACTGCTTATTCAAGTTTCTCTTATTCATAAATTTTTAGGCCATCTATTGCTAAGGTAGAGATTTAGGGTTCGAATAGGAATAGAGATGGTTGCTTTGGTTATGTAGAGTGTTGCTAATATCTATTTGCTTGGACTCTTCAAGGTAGTAATTTGGTGACTAGGGTCTTTTCTTCGTCTGAGGATACTTAGAGGACTCAGATTCACCTCTAATCAGATCATCTATTCTTTATAGTACTGCAGGCTTGCCAGTGCTACCCTTTTATTGATGCTTCATCTGAGAATCTCTATCCTAAGACTAAGCTTTCATATTCGGTATGAAGCTATTTTGGCCAGGAATGATAATGCCTCCAGCTATTATACCTCGAGAGTCCTTTGAAGATTTTCTTGGTTAGCTGTTTCCGCCTCCTGCTCTTGCATTTTATCCAAGCTGACTACCTACACCATTCTTTCTGCTGTCCCTTGATAGACTGATATTTTATTTCGTCTTTGAGGTCCAAATTAAATTATTACTCTTAAAACATTTATAAGGTGTTGAACTGCTTGATATTATTGTTCATAACTCTTTCTGATTAAGAGCCGTGCTGGTTTTAGCTATTTATCATTCGATTTAATACAGCTCCATCCATAGCCTATGCTCCTGTATTGTAATTAAAGACCTTCAAACAATTTGAACATGAAGCTATCAATTTAAAGTAAAGCCTTGAGCTTCTTGCTATGGCCCTAAGCATTTGTGGTTAAGTCTTATATGTCTAGTGGACTAAAATCATTCTGGTAGTTGGGTTGATGGTTTATCACTAGATTATTTATAAGCTTCTTTTAGAGGGTATCTCTATGAGTGAGTGCGCCTGATTAGCTGTGAGCCAACTAGTTGTACATTATGCTTGAAGGTAGTCCATGCTTAATCTTGAAATCAGGTTGCTGCTAGTGATTCAAGTTAACTCAAAGAAATTAAGAATATATAGAAACTCCAGTTTAAGAAACGAATGCTGCTCCAGATCCAACAACTACTTTCTTTACTTTCTTTTTAATGATGTTACTGCTTTTCATTTCTCCTTAAGCAGCAGTAGTAGTGGCAATCATTCCTTCTTCCTTCTTAATTTGAATTGGTGTGAATTAATTTGCTGCTCCTTGAGTAAGTCCCGTTGCTTTTCCGCTGTTTTAATTTACTAGCATTGGAGATTAATTCAATGTTGTGATCTACTGCTTAGTGAGAGTGTTAGACAACTAAGATTAAGGTTTAGTAGTTTGAACTTGTATGGTTTAAGCATTCTACTAGTTTTGCTATATAGATGAGTGCTGTTAAAACTAGGGTTGCTGATATTGTTGAGTCTAAAACTACTTTAAGATTTACACATCCTTAGATCCGAATGTCTGTGCGGGATTTACATCTTATCCTAATTATGGCTTAACTTATTATTAAGTCGCAGATGGATTAATTCTTGTAGACATTTTGAGAGGAGACGAATTAAGTATTGATTGAGTTTGCGGACTAGGATTCTATATTATACTAGAACCTTAGGAACTCTTTCGTTTAGCATCTTAAATAAAATAAGTGGTGATTATTCCATAGATAATCTGTCTTGGCTTTTTCAAAATACTACTTCTGTTGCTTAATGATGTTATTGACTCCATTAGTGTTAAAGATAAACTTCTATCCACTCTGAGTGATGACTGCTTGAGGTTATTTAGTTTGATCAGATTTTGGTTGATGAACCAGTTTAACTTGCTGCTAGCCCAAGATCTAAGGTTTTGGATTTCCAAAGATGAGTTAAACTGAATCAATTTATATCATTCAAAAGATTGAGTTTCTAGTTACCTTCGTTTTTCCTTTGCTGCATCTTATGCATAATAAGATCTTTCTACTTCTGCTATTACTAAAGCAGCATCGCTTTTAAAAACTTATCTGCTTCATCTTACTAGTGAAAACTGGGCATAGTCACATCTAGAGTGGCTGTGAAATCCTAATGATCAAGTATTGAAGAGTGGCCTAGATCGTTTCTATGGTCTTTGGAGACAAAGACCTGCACCAATTGTTCTAAATTAAGTTCAGCAAAGCTCTTTAGCAAGATCAAAGCAACAAATACTCATGTAATTAAAAGATTTAGTTCCTTCCCTTGCTTGAGTTTGGATTAGGATGCATACTGTTGGTGTAATTCTAATATTGATTATTGGTGTTTTGAGTGTGCGTAAGATGGGAGTTATTATTGAGGTGTGATCGATCCAGCAGCATGGACTTTTAGATGAAAGAAGAGTGCTATGTGTTGGAGGAAGGAAGTGGATCCTTTATGATGCTGTCCATGAATTTGGTGTCGAAGAATCTCTGAGAGTTCTTAAGCCAAGACATACTAGACTCATAATTATCCATATCGAGTGGAGGTAGATCGGCTTCAGCAATTCCACCATTGAGTTTCATTATCTTGCGGCGCATCTTCTATTCTCTCATCTGCATGCGCGCTTGAAGCGTCCTCTGCTTGTCATCTATTATCTTTTGCTTGCGTTCGATATTCTTGTACATAATTTTGCTTTCAGCAGGGAGTGAAACATAGTTTGGAAAGACCTTCGAGTAGCGTTCATAAAACTCACATATCTTAGGAAGGCGAGTGATTGCTTCGCCGTTGTCGTAAAAGCGTTTCAGAAATTCAGATAAGTCGTCATATATCAGATAGTCTTAATAAAAACATAGACACCTCTTATATTACAATCTTTAAAAAAAAACTTAGATACCCTATATTACAATCTTTGAAGACTGCCACAATATGAGTAGCTTCATTGTAAATGATGTCGTTCACTATCTTCACATTGTAAAAGTCTTTGCTCGTCATATACTTCTTCTTCAGGTTGTCCTAGATGATCTTATTGAGCTGAAACTTCTGTTCGGACAACTTAGAGCCTGTGCTATCAGCCATTATAAGCTCTGGTTAGTCTAAAGCTCTTTCAGGATGGAGAGCATTTAAATAGATTTGCTGAAGCATAGGATGGCAAACTATGCACTCCTTGGAAGTGTAAGTTTGCAGAAAGCACTACATGTTCAAGTTCCTATCAATTAACTCTTGATATAAAAAAATAAAGATGACTGAAGCCATCGAAGTTGAATTCAATCTCGTAGTTGGGGATATTTTGCAAATCCATATCAGCTAGCTACTCGTCATCTCCTCCATCTGCACCCTCTCCCTCAAGATCCTAACTTTCTTCGGCATCATTATCTTTCAACCCAATTCCTGTTCCGATTTCTCCCTTTTTGCTTGGACTATTTTAAGCTTAAACATTCTAAGTATCTTCATCGTTGAGTTCTCTTTTGTTTCGATTGGTTTAAGTTCTTAGCTGAAGATCTTCATCTTGATCCAAATTCAAGGGAGAAGCACTTTGTTAGGGTTGCTTGTTCGAGACTGGAGTTATTAAGAATTCATTAGTTGTGCAAAATCTTGCTAATCCACAAAATTAACTACAGATAGATAGAGATTAGAAAACTTTGTTCATAAAATTGTAGTGGGTATGTATCTTACCTGGAATTTTCTAGTTCAAGTAGCTTTCTGAGAATTCTTGATAAGATAATAGATCGTTCATGGCTCTTTTGTAAAGAGGTGACTCGCCGCTCTAAATCATAATGTTTGGTTCAAACATCTGAGCGCTCTGTATCCGCTCATCCTCAGCAATATTTCTACCTCTCAAATATAATAGAGTAAGGATTGATGAGCAGGATTAGTTTATCAAAGCGGGAGACATACCAGCTCCTCCCATTCCTCCACTGCCATACATGCGGCTTTAAATGCTTGGAGGTAAAAATGGGGACCCCACTTCAGATCCAACACCACTAAGAGTAGGAGCTGCAAAGTCCTCTTTACCCTTATGCTCATAAACCTAGTTACTCATTGTCAAATGTTGCTGCTAATTGGCATTTCTATTTCCAGAATCCATTGATGCTTGCAACTGCTACGGCTTTTAAGGAGTTTGAGTGAATGTGTTAGGAGGGTTTGGCATTGGATAATGAGTTGAGAGCGAAGAGGTTGCAAGTTAAGGTATCACTTCCCTGGTTGAAAGAAAGGCCGCTTCAATGGGTGCTTACTGGGAAGCCCCTCTATAAATGGTGGAAGTAGCTTATCCATTAGAATTTTCTTTCATAGTTGTAATCTACTAAAATTTAATAATTTAATAGTTATACCAATTTAATAAGTAACCAGTTAATCTATCAATCAAGCAAGCATATAAAAGCTTTTCTATCCCACTGAGGATATTTTCTTAATTAACTTTGCTTAATATAGCAGGGGCTTAGGTAATTCACACTTATGGTGCACTATCACTACTACGCAGTGGCATCATCATCCTCTTCATCGTAATATTCATCTTCGTCCTCCTCCTATCCGGCTCCTTGTGACCCTCCTTCTAGTTTTCTTTATGCTCTTCTTGCTTTCCTCTCCTCAATTTCTTTCTACCTCTACTCATCTTCCTGCCTCTTTTGTTCAAAGTACTGTTTCACTTAGGTAACGTATTCCTCGTTTAGTGCAACATCCAGTACTCTCTTCTAATTAGCAACTAACTCTCTCAGATACTTCCTCAACCTCAGCCTATTAAGCATTACTTCCTCATCTGTCTCAAAATCTTCCACTCTTCGCATGTATTACTACTTGAAGAATCTTCCATCTTAGAATCTGGCTAGAACTCTCATTAGGATCTCCAGCAGATTTATATTGGACTGAAGCACTTCCTTCGCATTTAGTCTATGCAGTACTGCAAATCTCTTTCTTATAGGTAGATCACTCTACTAGAGCAGCTTTCGATCCTCCTCTATAGGAGACTTAAATCTGCTAGCCATCAAACCCTGGAGTAAATTAATAGTGCAGGCAACAACTAGCATTTCAAACTCAGCATCTACTGGAGATGAAACCAGAAGATATTCTAAGTTCTTTCCCTTGTAAGTGTTCAACAAATTGGCTCTTATGTAAGCAAAAATCTCTTCACTCAAACGCTCTCGTTTCAACCTGATTACTTTAGAAATTCTGTTTGCGTCATCTTTCTCATCCTCATCATCACTCTCCACTGTTTATTATAGTGTAAAAAAATTAAAATCAATAGTTCTTGGCGCTTCAGCGTTCTTAGTTTAGCTAGTTTAATTTCCTTCCTCAGCTTATTTCAGATGATCTTTATGCCTCTCTTTCTACCAGTCAAAGTTAATCCACACTCTGAATGATAGTGAGTTGTACTTATTGTTATTCAAGCAAAATCCGTAGTTTAGCAGAAGGAATCTATTTGTTCTGCGACCATAGCAGTGGAATACCTACTGGCCTTTCAAATACACGTTCTTATACTTAGTGCAAAGGACGAAGTAGCTCCCTTCTTCTGAGTCTTAGTACCAACCATAGTTCTCCTCATCATCTTCTTCCTCACTACTATTGTATTCTTAAGTCATTCTCGACCACTCTTCATCGTCTTAATCTTTTAGAAGTTTCATACGTTGCTCTTGTTCATACATATAATGCTTCTACATCACCAAGAGATCTATCAAGTTCTCTGGTTACCTCCCTTCTACTCTTTTCCTCACTACTAAATTCTTCTAAGGAGCTGAGCTTCCTTCTCCTGTCTTATTATCATAAGTGTATGTGAAGTATACTCTCTGCTTCTTTTTAGCAGGTCGAAGCTTCTTTGCGATTTAAGGGATATTATCTATCTTGCCAGTGAGAGTACCTTCTCCATCTTCCTTCCATATTTGACTGGCCGGGGTTGACTCTCTGCTCACATCCACCAAAGCCTTATCTTTTAAAAAAAACTAAAAGTGGATCTTTACTCTCCTCTAAAGTAGAACTAGTCTTTGATTCTAGACTTCCTTCTTCTTTAAAATCTTCTTCATTGCTATTTTCATCATCGTCACTATCATTATCCTCTTCATCACTTGTACTCACGTATTTCAAATCCCATATTTGTTTATCCTTCAGTTCTTCCTTCGCTAAGAATTATTCAACTGTGATGCCCAGGCATTCCTCTCTCATCTTAAGTTTCCTAATGTAGCGCTTTGTCTTATATGGGCATTCAAATTTCCCCTCTATATCTTGAGTGCTTAAGTCAGAAAACTCACTTTCTTGTATTTACATTTGCTTCTAGTTTTATAGATCATCTTCTGTGTAGTGCTTGAACATGTTGATGCGCATTTTAATCTGAGTGAAGTATTTCTACCTTTACTCTGGCAGAGTCCCTCTTTCAGGTGCTTTAACTAGTGGATGCAAATTGGCGTTGAATAACTCGTACTGGTTATCGATGATGAAGTGATTTGCGCAATCGGCGAATGGAACTACCATAGTCGAGGGTAAACTCCAGCCGAAGCAACGAGTGACGCAAATCGTAAAAGCTTATCTGAAATTCTCTTCTGTAAATTTTTCAACGTCTATGACATTTGGATAGAGTGAGGCAACCTCACGCAAGGCTTCAAACTCAGCATCATACTCCTCTTTATAGTCAATTATTTCTGCTTTGAGGAGCTCATCTTCAAGTTCTTGGATATCTTTATCAGTCCAGAAACAAGGTAAATCAGTCTCCTCTGTAATTGCAAAATAGGGAGCCCACATACTGCGTTCGCCCTTGCTTAATTCGTAAGCCATGAAGAATATGAGGCGCAGATATTCCCCGTCTAAGTGTTCATAGAAAACATCTCGATGCCTTTACACTATGAAACCAATCTCGCTCTTCTGTATCTTCTCGTCATTGATGATGATCTTGGTTTCATAAATAAGGGTATAATAGTGGTTGGAATGTAGATATAAGCTTCTTCAGGTCCGATATCTCTCCTTGCCGCAATTCCCACTAGATGACCTCCCTTTCCAAAGCAAACTGGGTACTCAATAGAATCATACCTTACTCCTTGCTCCTTTAGCCACTGGTGGAATTTTATAAACTTGGGCTGCGCTTGCATCTCTCTCGTCTTCTCCCAGTGGATGAACTTCATATCCTCTAGCTCTAATCTGCGGGAAAGCTCCTACACTAAATGATCTACCATTAATCTCTCAAATTAAATATGATCATAAAGAAAATTAAGCATTTTATAATTAATAATTAAAGCATTTCAATTATTGATAAAAAAAATGGACTTATAATTGCTCTTAGTTTTTTATTTGTGCTATCTCTAAGTTAATAAATTTGTCTTGATAACTTATTTCAAATACAAAATTTAAAGTGTAGGCTGAAGAGAATCCAGGCAGATAGAAAATATGATTTGTGAAATTTTTTGTTCCTATTGTCTAAATATCATTTGATAAATATAATATTGAGCTATACGAAGAACGCCTACAGTTTGAAACCCTACTTTCTCTATTTCCCTTTATGAATTTAATAATCTGCGGACTTAATCTTTGCTGTAAACAAAAGACCTACAGTGTTTAGCTTAGCGCTGGAAAAGGTTGTAAATAAAGTTTGTATAAGGTTTAAAGATTTTAATAATTATAGTGAGTCAAGTATTTAAAATTCCTGCTGAATATGAGGTGATATAATTTACACAGCATTATAAGTGTAGAGAAGCCAACTTAAAGTTATAATATTGCCTCCTTAATTAATAATATAGAATGAAATTATTTATTTCTAAGTTTAAAGATATATAATGAATTTCTGAAACTATGATTTAAAGTCTACAGAAATATTTTGGCTTCGGAAAAATCTTATAGCTACTAGGTATTAAGAAGAGGCTTTAATTTAAAATTGAATGAAAGATAACCACTAAATCGAAATTGACTCAGATTTGAAGCTTATTTCTAAATATAGATTGAGCGATAATAAGGTGATGTCTTTCAAGGAATAAAAGGTGAACAACTTAGACCCAGCCACCTCCGCTCAGATTGAGCCTCATACCATGCTTTCTAATCCTCTGAACAGCGAAGTCACCAAAAAAATCGCAACCCTCACTATCAATACGCTCATATGAAAATACAATTTAAGTTTATCTATCAAGAGATTCGAAAACTTCGAGTTCTAGAGTCCTCCTCTCAATTCCAGAGAGTACATGTCCTAATTTTAAGAATCCTTGGAACAGGCCAAGAGAACTCATTATCAAAATTTGCAAGATGTGTAGTCAAGAGCTAAATTCAACTCAAACTATGCGGACACAGCATAAACCATTCCTACTAAAAATCCCTTGACTAATAAGGAAATGGAAACTGTCTAGGACATTAAGACTCAACACATTTAACCATATTATATTTTCGATATTTTCTTTAAGGTGATTTGTTTTTACCAAGCCTACAGGAAATTTCTGTACAAAATAAAGCTCGAAGGCTAATAGGGGATTCTAGTGCTTTCGAGTAAGAAATAGATTCGGGATTTGACGTGGCCGGGCATAACTTCCTTCAAAATGAAATCGATAATCTCTCCTTAATTTTATCATTGCTATGATATTCAACTTTTTTTTGTTTTTTGCTCTACTTGAAAGAGAAGGATTCTGATATGCATGAGTAAGATAAGTAAACTTAAGATGCCCTCGCTAGCAGTTAAGTCAGCACTTGCGAGAGGGAGCTTGATTTTTTCGCAGCTGGGAAGTTTATAAGGCACCTCAAAGATATTAAAATTATCCAGTAGAAAAATTCAGCCCTTAAATAAGCAAAAGTTAAATAAACTTTAGAGTAGTTGTAATTGTTTTTTGTTGAATAAGCAGATTAGGACTAGTACTATGTGAATCAGTTCAAGGTGAGCAAGCTGCTAGATGGCAAAGGAGTGCATGTGAAGAAGATAATTCCTGACTGCAATCTAGTGTTCAGACTGTTCGGCGATTACTTCACCTTCTCGTAGACGGAGTATTCCAATGTCAAAATGGCATACGCTCAGTACCTGGCTCTTAACCAAAATGTAAGATTCTACCTCTTCCTATTCCCATCTAAAAAATAAATGTCCATAACAATCACAATTAAATTTGAACTGTGCATCTTTTGTCTCAAGATAAAGATGTGTTATTACTAAATATGCTTTAATATGCAAGCGAATACTTATTGTGGTTATAGTATTGCTAAACTATTTAAAAGATAGAAAATTTTACATTTCTGGCTCTCAAATGAGTTTATAATTATATGCATCATATCTGTAATTAAATAATTCTGGCTCAACTTATTTAAAAAATAAATTTCCTATAAACAAAAGCAGAAAAGAAAAGCATAATTTTTGGTCAATAGGGAATAATATTAAATACATGAATAATTTGACAGGGTGCTAGAGATGATTAAACCTCAAATGGTTTCAGGAGTTAGGGAATCACCTCACTTTACAGATGGATACACGCAAAAGTAAACCTCTCAACAAAATCAAGAAACTTCGACAAGAACTCTCGACTATGTTCAAAGACTTCTACAAAATGAAGCCACTGACTCAGAGGTACAAAACTTTAATACTTTAATATCCTATTTAATTAAGCATGAGGTAAGCTCAAAGACTAATAAGATTAATAACTTTAATCTTAAGGAAGGATGTTGTTGTTGTAATACATCCATATAATTTCTCTACTTAGACTTGACGCATAAGTTATGAATTAAGAAGAATCTGTGTTTGGTGAGAGGTGGGAATAACTTACTTTCCCTCCCTCTCCCCAGAACAGCTTCTTAGTTAAGTTATTCTCTTTCTGAGTAATTTTAATTCTTGCTGTTAGGTTGACCTTGTGATGCTGTGCTTCATCTATAAACTCTCTTTAAGTGTGTATAAAAAGGTTAATCTTTATCGCACATTTTAAAGTGCTGTATTCACAGATGAGAGGTTCAATGTATATGAGTACACACTGAATATCAAGTAGAGCTAGAATACTCTGCAGCTCAGTTGCCTTGAAAACTCCTATGATATGCTCTATTCCAAAGCCTATATGTTCTAAGCTGCATAAGTTTAGAGCATCCTCAAGGGTATGCTTGTAGGCTTGTGCTAAAACGAGTCTAAGAGCAAAGAGGAATAGAATCAGCAGAATTTACTTGACGCTGAGTAGATCCTCACACCTAGAGTTATTAAATGCAAACTTGCTTATGTTTACCTATGACACTCGAGGATGAAGAAGAGCTAGAGAAGCTGAGGAATTAAATCGATCTCTACATAAATGAGCCTTATCAAAGGTGGCTCAAAAAGTGCAGAGAGCTGGCTGTGAATGCTCATAAGGATAAGCTTGGGCAGAATAGTTCAGCAAAGAAGGATCCAAAGAAGAGTAGAATGGTGGCCTTTCTAGAAGATGAGAAAGATGACACCGAAATCGTTATCAAAGGGGCCATCAAGAAGTCATCGCTGAGTGGGGTTCATAAGTATCTAGACAGCAACGATGCAGCTCAAATGAATGAGGATGATGAAAGTCTGAAGAATGCAGTCCCTCGTATTAGGTAAAACTCGATGCAACTTTTCACAGCTGAAGAAATAGCTGAGGAGTAAAACTTACTTACTTATACTAATTATTGTTAACGATCACGGTGAATCTTCTTCTGAGGAGCAAGAAGCTGATGAAAGTGGCTCCTCTCACCATAGCCAGTCTATATTCACCTAAGATCCCTTCGGACTTCAAGAAAATTTTGACATAAATGATCGATTCAACTTAAAGCTTTCTCTTTCAAACTAGACGGCTGAATAATACAGGGGTGAGGGAACTCAATCTCATAGATTCAAGCCTAGACTCTCCTCATCTCATGACCTACTGCCAACTTTCAACGAGATGCTTCCTGGGCTTGAGAAAAAGATATCCTAGATCAAGGCCATGGAAGGTCAAAAGGCTTAGCAGCAAGATAACTTAACCTAGAAGCCTAATTACTCCAAGCCACCCATCTCAGATTTTAGAAAGATGGAGATGGCTTAAATGGAATTCCTTTAAAATAGCCATGAGCTGAGCAACCTCAGCAAAGACGAAGGGTCAAATTAGAACTTATCGGATTCTCTATCTTACAACAAACTGACTAATGAAATAGGGTAGAATGGCTTGAGAGTACTTGCTGATTTAAGAGGTGGCAACGGATCTAATGGAAGCTTCTAGTCAGGGAGTTCCCCTGGCACTGGCAAGGCAAGTCACCCTAGGTTTGGTGGCTAAGCTCCTTCCTAGAGCTCATTTGCCCCAAATAAGCAGAATACCATACTTCAAGGAGATAGCCAATACGCCAATCTAAACTGCTAAATATTTGTATCGAGATGAAATTCTTAAGTGATGAATATCTTTTAGAGTGCGACATCCATCCCATTAAGCTAGACTCACAAGAAGAAGACACCCAAAAATATTGCAATCAGTCCTTGAATGAAGACACAGATAACTAAAAAGGCCATGTCTAAGAATAAGAAACCATAGTGCCTTTCCTATTTTTGGATGGAGTACCCTCTAACCCATCTCCTCCTTAGAATTATAAATTACTAAACCAATTTCCTATATTTGAATCCAGTAATGAATATGCAGATCAGACATCAGCCTTCCCAAAGTTCATCGTCTGGAAATGTATTGGTCTAGGGAATGATAAGCAACTAAAGACCTAATAACTTCGCCTAGGTTCAATAATCGGCTGTTACTTATTCATCAGGCCAAATGGCTCTCCCTTAAAATACTCATCCTATTATGGGAATAAACAAGCAACCCCAGAATCCTTTCTACTCTCCAAATGCTGCAGCATAAGAATAGATGACTGCTCCTTACTACCACTAACAGCAAAATTATTAGTAAATGCCTATGATGCAGCAACAAATCATCCATCAAAGTCCTAATGTACTTATTTAGAGCTCGCAACCGATGCAAATGATGATGAATCAGATGGGTATGTAGAAATAGACCTCTATGACATCACCATTTAATAGCATTACTGGTTAGCAAGTAAACTCACTTTAAGAGGTAAGCAATATAGATTGAACAGTTTTAAGGTTACCTTAAACTATGTACAGTTCTTAAACATAGGTCATTTATGGAACGCCCCAAATCAACAATAACTCTTAGATGATGCAGCAAACGCAATAAAGACCAACAGGGATACAACAGCAGTCGCAAATAATGCAATCTCCTCAGCCTCATATCGCCCCTCAAAGTCCAAACGTGCAAGTGACTTCAAGTGGACTGCCTTAAGTATAAGTGTCTAGCAACTCTCACTCTCCAATTGTATCGAGTGCATAACCTCATGAAGTCCTGGCTAAAGTTCTTAATTTTTCCTTTGATATAATTTCAAGTTGACTAATTGTAGAAGAGAGTCTTAGGGAAGATAAAGTTCTATAATGAGGCCCAAGCTTACGGTTTCATAGTTTTACCAGATGGATAGGAAATATTTGCTCACTTTGACGACTTGACAAAAGGAGGTATTACTAAAGAACTCCTTTTTAGGGCGAAGTACGACTACACTATCCATGTATCTTTCGTGGTTATGAACTATATCAATAAGAAAAACAGGCAGACAAAGAAGGCAGTAGATATCTAGCTTATTGGCATCGATGAGCCTCAAGTCAAGCCTCAGCCTTAACCCTCACCTCAGCCGATGTAGTAGTAGCAACAACAGCAAATGTAGTAACAGTAGTAACCAGTTATCTAAAAGCAGACCACTCCAATTTAGGTGCAACAACAATCACTTCATGCCTAGATGCAAATGTCTACTCATCACCACATGCCTCAGCCATAGATGACTGCCTATGGCGTGTCCCCTCACTAGCCAGTAACTCCCCCACACCCATATTATCAAAGCATACCTCAGTAGTATATGACTCCACACATGCAGATGCATTCCCTTTCGCTCAGTAAATGCCTTAACAGCACATGCAGTAGATTCCAAGCCAAAATATGATGTATAGAATGCCTCAGATGGGAATACAACAGCAGCCATAACCTCAGCATCAGCCAAGCTATCCCCACCATCACCTTCCTCTGGGCACATACGTCGGCTACCCACAAATGAACGGCGGCGGCAACCCTCAAATGTCGCCCAAGATTAATAACAACAACTCTCAAAACGATTGAATGATGACTCCTCACTATTAACTTACTGAGACTAAAATACTTATTTCGTATTATCTACAAACAAACAGGGAAGAAAAGCTTCTTTAATATGTTACAAACATTACATTCAAAACTTAATTTACCCAATCTTCTTTGAGGTATTAGTGATGAAATTTTGGAAATAAATGAAGTGTATAAATTAGAATAGTGTGTGACCTCTATGGTCAGATGATTTTCAAAGTTGGATCTAGCAAAAGCAAGTTACCCATTCATAGATATCTTAAAAAATATGGAAAATTAGGTCAAAATATTTTTATGATTCCTGATCGCATGTTGCTAAATTAGAAAGTTTTAGTGCTCTCCAAGTTCTTTTTCATTTGCTCTGTCTTATTCTTCAAGCTTTGCATTATCTTCTGACTCTTTGAGTAGCCGAAGAGCGCTTATAAGATCACTTCGATAGTAACCTTGTATGCTTTCTCATAGTTATTCTATAAGAATTCTTTCAGCACTCTATTTGTCTCTCGCTCTCTCAGAGTTTTTATCTACTCTCGTAGGTACTCAGTCTCTGCCTCTAGCTCTAAGATAGATTTGTACTTGGCCTGATAGTTGAGTTTCTTCTAAAGCATGGCTGGAGAATCTTGAGGCAAGTTTGCATCGTCATCATAACTAAGGAATAAAAAGTTTATCTCATTACTACTCACTCATCATAATGGAAGAAAGAGTCTTCGGTCGCTCCTCTTCGGTTGAATTTGTCATCTCCTAGCATACCCAGAAAGAATTCATTATGCTCCTGACTTTCCTAGTTCGAAACCTCAACAAGATGCTTCCTAAGATTACAACTCAGCCCCTTGATCTTCTTCCTGATTCGCTCTAGGAACTTATTCTGTGTTAGTTAGAAATCAGTGAGCACCTGCTGTCTGTTAAGAGAATGGATTTGAGTCTAGTCCTCTGAAGCGCCCTTATGGTGTTGCAGTCTTATTAAAGACTGAGGAGAGAGTACCTTATCTTGATCTTCGAAGTTTATGGCTGTGCCTAGAGAACTCTAGTGCCTCCTATTTTAAAAGCTCTGCCTGTTTATCTACTCCTGCTCTCTGTTCTTCTTATTTTCCTCCTGCAGCTTCAATTAACTTAAAAAAGCATAGCTAATAATATGCAGCTTTTTTATATTCTCCATCTTCTTATTCATCAAAATCTGGCATCGAGAAGTCTAAAGGATATTAAGAATGGTGGAAAAATATTACGTCTAAAATGTATTCAATGGCCTGGCTATCTAGCCATTTGGGAAACCTATTCAAGTTTACACTCTCCCCTAGTAGCCAAATGCTTTTTATGATCCAAGGTAGCCCCTCTTACCTATAGTCTAAACCCATTTGCAATAGTTCGTGATAGTGACTGACTTGCTGACTAACTATGTGCGAGATTTGCGCATCTAGGTAAGCAATTTCATTCATGTGCTGCTTCTCTTCTTGTGCATACAGTTTGACCTTGGCAGATAATTGCACTAGGCTCTTCTTTAATCGGGAATTTACTTCCTCCTTGTCCTGGATGAGCTGTCGCTTGCTCATCTAAGTTGACAGGTCAGTATTGATCTTCGAAGAGATCATGTCTAGCATCATATGAGAGGAACCATCACCTCCCGCCTTGGCTCCAGATATTCTGGACATAGTCGACTAGTTCGTTAAAGTCACATTTTAAACTCCCCCTTGAGAGGCTCTCTTGGCTTGAATATCCGATATCTACTTCTGTTGAGACTCTTTCAAATTCTCTAAGAAGGCAGTCATCTTAGCTATTGACCTTGCATTTGATTCAATGATAACACTTATTTAATATATAATATCTATGTATTAAATTATTAATGATGTTCTTCTCATCATCTTATTGATTCTGATAGTCAACCTTGAGTTTAGAGGCTGCCTGCACTTTTTCAATCTTCTCATCTCTTATCTCTTAAAGCTTCTTAGATTTCAACTCAAGAGATATCTCATAGTTTAGAGCGATCTCTTTGAACTTTATGTACAGCTTCTTATCCAATGGGTGGATAATGCTGTGTCTCACTTCCATCTCTCTTATTTATAAGTAGCATATTATAAAAGAGCATATACAACATTAGATTTTTAAGGTAACTATTTGAGCTTGCAATTCATCATTAGCTGTCTTAGCTTGGTCCCCATCGACAAAGAGAGAAAAAGTTTGGCGGGTGTTCTTGAGTCTCTTCATGAATTGATATTCGTCAAAGATCTCCCCGGCTTCGTCTTATCCCTTGTAGATCTGAATTGAGGGCCTTCTCTAATGCTAGTGACTTCCCGCATGAAGTCTATCTTTCTCCTTATCTCGATTGCTTGTGCCTCCTTAGTTAGAAATCTGATTGCTGTGCAATGAGAGACCCTTCTTAAAACCTGGAGCTAGTAACATACCACCACCAGACAAGTACTGACGATTATTTCCTTACCCATGAGTATTTTGACCCTTCTAATTTGAAATAGACCTCTTCTCTCTAGATTAAGCATTCTGGATTAGAATTTGTTGAACACCTTGGAAGTTGAATTTCTATCTCGGCCTTATCATAGAGCCTCCTCCTCTATTATGAGGAGGGGCTTGCGATGAGTCAGATTCACTAGACTCCTCATTTTCTCTTTGGTTACTGTCCTAAGGAGTGCTTATTTGGCCAGCATCTTCTAAATTCCCTGCGTTTGCTGCATCTTCATTTTTCTTGTATTTTATCTTTGAGGCAAGTTACAAAGCTAAACCAGTTGTGGTGATCTTCTTCATCTTAAAAATGTCATTCAGCCTTTCTCTAGAATATGAGAGAGCAAATAATTTTTTTTAAGTATTCTGTGCCATCATTGACTTCATAGAGTGTTTCTAAATTGAGAGTGTTTCCCTTCTGCTACTTTTACTTTATGATAGATTAGAGCTGACGAGTTGACGCTCTAAGTATTTCGTTCTAAGAGGCAACTGAATTTCTAAAAACTACCTCTGGCTGGAGATTAAGTACTTCCTCAGTCTTATTTTGAACAGTCTGGATGAAATTCTTGCCCACAGCTGATCTGATCTAAGCCTCTTTGAAGTTAGAGTTGCTCTTTACATGCTAATGCTTCCATTTGTCTAAAGATATAAACCTACAGTGAAAAGAGTGAATAGTTAAATTTAATGAGTCAAGCTTTTCCACTTCCTTAATAGACTCTCGATGGTCATCTCAAAAGTACTCATAGTTATGATTATTATATACTATTAATCTTGCAGCATGACGTCATTCATAGCTTGGTCTCTGAGAGTCTGAAAATGACCTTTGCCCTAAGTCATTTTGGCTATATCAAAGTTTGTCATCGATTGAAAAATTATAACATCGATTTCTTCGATTGGGTGTGTTTGTGTAGGCCTCTCATCTCTAAGTCCAGTTATCTTTCCATTTGTTGGACGAGTTTGCTTTCTTGTCCTTGCAAAAGCATGGTGGTGTGTTTCTTCTCAAGCTTAGTGCACACCTTAGTGAAGTCACTTAACTCCTCAGGGTGATTAGGGCTCAGCTCTCTGGGCCTTGCCCTCCCTTTGATTGTTGAGTCTTGAGGTATGGGACTCAAAAGTTGAGACTGCTTCAAAGAAGAGAGCTTTGTTGAAGAAGTGACATGCCTCTGAGTTGCGAAGCCAGAGTTCTTGCTGTCTTTCTTAAGCGATGACAAGCGGCCATCCATAATCTCAATTCCCTCCTCCACGAACTTATTCTGCTTCACTTCAGTTATAAATACTTTTAAGATTCACTTCATTCATCTGTAGGATATCTCTTCTCATGATCCAATAAAGATATATAGTCAATGATGTGAATGAATGATCATTCTCTCGATTGAAGTTTATGGTGTTTACTTGTAGGCCTTGCTCAAGTATCCTTGAGATGTGAAAGGTAGCTCGTTCTTCATTAGGAAATCTACTGAGGCACGCTGTGTGGTCTAAATCCTCCTAGTCAGTAGAGGATTCACTGCTCCATTTGAATTTCCACTTGCACCTTCAGTTCCTCTGGCAGATAGAATAAGTGTATAATAGGACATTTAGAGTATGTTGAGAACACTTGCTAGGTTTATTGCTCCCAGATGAGAACTTTGCTTGAGCAGTTATCCTTGTAACTATGCTATCTGCAACTCATTACAAAAGAAGGCATTATTGGCAACTATATACTTCATTTGTGGATCCAGTAATCTGCTTCCCTGGACTTAATAGCTTGCTACTGCTCTGGATTTAGAATACTAGGCCCTAATCAGTTGCCTTGCTGCTTTTATCTTATGGACTTGTGAGCCCATCAATGAATTTCGAAGTCTGCTTGCTATGTTTGTTACCACTACTGTTTTGATGGCTTTAGTTTTTACTTGCCTGTGGGCTTTAGATGGCAGTTGATGATGCTGCAGTCTAAGCACCAGACATGCGATTAGAATGTAGCTGACTAGATCCGTTCCCTCTGGGGGAGGTCGGCAGTGTGTAGTTCTGTCCCCTATTCTTCATCTAACTTTGAGGATTATCCTTTTAGCTTTGACTGAAGCCCAGCGAGGAAAAAGACATTTCTACTTCTTTAATGATAAAATTAATTTTCACTTAAAATGGGCAATAAAATCATGGAACACTTTAACAGATTTAACTTTTATAACTCCCATTATGAAAATAAAAGTCAATAAGGTGATGAGTTTGAAGATTAGAAAGGAGGAGAGGATATGAAGAAGACAGTTAGAAGGAATTTAAACTCAAATAAATTTTAAACTCGTCTACAACAGACAGCCACCAACTCTCACCAGTTTGAATACCTAACTCAACATGAATTCCAAGTTCGACCAGTACGACACCGAATATCTAGTGCAGCAGTACTACAAGATGAAGGATATCTACGAGAATGACGATGCTATTGCCCAGGATCAGGGAAAACTAGCTACTAAACCAGTAAAGGATTTCATTTTAATCATTCTTATGTATGTAGGGTTTATGAAGAAGGCCTTCAAGAGCTACGACAAGGACGGCAACGGAGTCCTGGACCGCCGTGAGGTGGTGGACCTGCTGACTAACCACTTCAAGGAGCAAGGCATCAAGCGTAGACCTGCAAAGGCCGACGTGGACCAGTTCTTCGACAGCTTGGATGAGGACCACTCTGGCGTGATTGACTTTGAGGAGTTTAAACACTTCCTCATCGACAACATGAAGAAGAAGCTGCTTGCTCCTCTTGGTTCCTACCTCAAGGGAAGAGTTAGTAATTATTGCTCACTAATTAATTGAGGCGTGACCATTGAATGAGCGAACGAAGTCTGAGAGTGAGAGCACTTAGAGGGAAGCAAATTAGTTGCAAATCAGACTTTATCAGGCGGTAAATGGGATATGCTATATGTTCAGTACGAAAGTCCCCAGTCTTTTTTGGAACTAATTTGCTGCTTCTGAGTCGCCCTCCACTCGGCCCTATGGCTTCATATATAAATATAGCAGTGAGCCCATCAATTTAAACTCCACCCACTCTTCCATCCCTAATTGGACATCCTCAATTTATAAAAATCTGAGCGACCCTCATCATGTTAATGATGCAGATGTTGCTTAGATTTGAAAATGCCATCAGCATTTTCAAAAAGCTATTCTCACATGGGAAAACATTCACTTTCCTTATAAAATTGGGATTACCATTAGCCAAAAAATATTATTATCATTAAAAAAAATTAAAAATTGTTTGTGTATTTAGCGATGGGAGGATGAGAAGAGTTTGATTTTGGAGCTTGAATGTGAAATATGTTAGAATTATTTTACTAATAAAACTTGTTAACGGCAGCTAAGGCCCTCTCTCCCTCTCCATTTACTTCCTCTACGAGGGTTAATCCTTTACATTTCCATTCAAGTTACTCGTGCTTCCACAATTATAAAAGATATTTTGAAAAAACTTGAAAAGTCTATGCGACTTTTAAGTAATCTTAAGTATGATTTATTAATGCTTTTATCAAAAGCGAGTGATCTGAAACATTATCGTCCATTCATTATTAACTCCCGAGCCCTCCCCAATATATTAATTTAAATTTTAACCACCTCCACTACCCTACAGACAATTTAATTAATTAATAAATTAATAGCTTGCTCTTTGAAAAAATAAATTGTTAACAGTCAGCAATCGCCTTTCAAAATATTAACTGTAAATTATGATTGATAAATGACTTTACTAACTTAAAATATGAAATATATTCATACTCTATGAGAGTTTATGATAAGCGTGTTTATGATGGGTTTTTTGTTTAACTTTGTGAGTTGGGGTGTTGGTTGGTTTGATGAAAGGGGTGTTAAATTTGTGTTAGTGAGCTGATGAGCTCGAGTGATTAAATAAAATAAAATTAGAAACTAACTAATTCTCAACTACAACAACAACACAAATCATGCTTGGTATCGATACTTAACTGAAATAAGTAACGATCATAGAAATTATAATGATGAGCGTTCATTTTTTCATTTACTGAAGCTGAAAGAGTTCTTCCAGACTGTTGCAGAGTCTGAGCTGCAGGTGGAGAGACAAAGACAGTTGCTCTCAACCGTCGCTGACTTCGAACCCTACGCTGCCTTCCAAAGAGTCAACAGAAACGGAGATGATATCATTACCTCCCTTGAGATCTATAACTTCCTCAGGTAAGTTAAAATTGAATGAATTAGCCATTATATAAGGAGGTAAGTGTGGTGCATATCTTTGAGAATGATCCATTGCGATTAAGAGCAAAAATGGTGGCTGCGAGTAAGAAATCTAATCTGAAATATAGAGACAATGGTGTGAGCTATGTGACCCTTAGAGATATCCAACTAGTGGTAAACTACTTCGACTTAGACAAGGATGGCTCGCTCAAGTATCAGGAGTAAGTAGAAGAAAGCGCTTTAGAGAAATGTGGTGGCTTATGTTCCTTGCTTTAGGTTCTTGCAGATCATGCTCCCATGCGATGATATGTACTTGCAATATTTCATAGAGGTGCAAATATAAGTTTATTGCGTTCAGTTGCCACTCAGAGACCTAACTACAAGGTGGGCAGATACGATCGCCTCCCACCCACTGTAGAAAGAGAACTCACCAACTTATTCGAAAGGTACTATCATTCATCCATCTAAGCATAGTATGAATGATAACACAATGTAAGTGATCATCTAAACGCTTCAATAGAGAGATTGGATACCACACCAGAGTAGAGAGATTGAAGCACGAGCTCCATCTAAGATATGATTGGACCAACAGAGTTGCTTTCGAAACTATTGACAATCTGAGAGACCACGCCCTTAATTTGAACAACATCAAGTCCTTCCTCAGACTCAACGGCTTCTATGCAACTGAGCCCGAGCTCACAGCAATCGTTAGAAGACTCGATGTGGACGCAGATCAAAAGATTACTTATGAAGAGTTTATTGAGGCTTTCAGACCTCAGACTTCTGCTGCTGACAACCTCGGCAGCTCTAGTCTCTCTGCTTCTATTGGAGTTGCTAGACTCTATGAAATTTAAGAGTGAGACGTGTATTATCACATTTAATGAAGAGGAGAAGAAGGAGAGAGGTGGAAGTCCTCTTAGAGATAGCTCATATCTTACTGCCTCTCAACTAGGCAGCTCAACCGGTTTCAGAGCAACAGCATCTCCCAACAGACTTGGCTCATCTTCAGCTTCTTACAGCTCCCCAAGCAGAAGATCCGAAGTCACAAGAGACATCCTCAAACAATATACTGTTCATTTAGCATTACATCCTGTCTAGATCTCAAAACAAGGAGTTCTCCTCACCTGCGAGATCTTCAACTGGATTTAGCAGTTCTCAGGCCAAGAGACAATCGCCATTGAAAGTCATAGTTATATAAACTTCAGATTTTTGAAGCAAGATGATGAGGATGAGTTGGTGAGAGCCTTCAGAGAGCAAATTAGCTTGGAGCAGGAGCTTGAGGATGCCAAGATCAGACTTGCCTCGCAGCCAGACTTCAACCTTATGGATGCTTTCCAGATGCTTGATCGCACTGTCAAGAGTTGGGTCACTGCCCCAGAGATTGTTGATGCACTCGGAGATCTCGGTCTCTATGCCAACAGAGACAATGTAATTAATGGGTTTAATGTATCCTAGAAAATGTATACCTATTTTCTCGCAGATACGATAGAGACAATGACGGCCGTCTTCTCTACTCTGACTTCTGCAACGCCTTTACCCCTAAGGCTAGTTCACACGCTCTGACTTTGTCATCTCGTTCAGCTTACTACCTGCACCACTCTCACTACGCCAAGCACGAGTACTTCACAAGAGAGACCAGAGACCTCTTCCTCCGCACCTTCAGAACTCACTTCAATGTGGAGGAGAGTGCAGAGCTCCTCAGAAAGAGACTCTCAAGAAGACCTTACTTCAATAGTAGTTACATTAAAAGGACCAGTTTATTTTTCAATGCTCATGATGCCTTTACCGCTGTGGACCAAGATAGAAATGGATATTTGACTAGGGATGAGTTCAAGACAATTCTTAGAGACAATGGATTCTACGCCACTGACTCAGAAGTAAACCCTTTGAAAGTGAATTGATAGATAATCTCTATCAATTTTCTCTTAGCTATCTTGATTGACAGATACGATAGAAACCAAGATGGAAAGATTTATCTTAGTATCTGCCTTTATAGTGAGTCTATTTAAACTTTGATTTCCTACTCTGAGTTCATCGATGAGATCCTCCCCAAGTCACCTTCCAGAAGATGAGCAGTAGATTAAAAGCCTTAATTTTCAAAGTTAGCAAATCTTAGTTGAACAAGTAGCAGTTGATTCTATAACTCCTAAATCCAGGAGAGCAGCAACACCACAATTTTATTTTGTATTCAATTATTTAAGACTTCATTTATCCAAGTTCATCTTTCTCTTACAGCTAAATAAGGTTTGTAATCTTATCTAATGGCTTTATGTTTTAGAGCAACTATTCAAGGCGAGTATGATGCCAGGTCCAGGCTACTACAATCAACCTGACCTTGTAGGCACTGAGGTCTCCTAAAGAATAACTTCCAATATCAAGTCTCCAAGAGTTTCCAAGATCCCTCAAGCCAAAGACCGATTCACAATGCCTAGTAAGATCAATCAATTATTTCTAAACGCCCATTATCTAATCCACTCTAATTTTAGCACAGCATTTGCCTTCTTGCGGACCAGGTAGCTACACTCCTAAGGACAGATTGAGTGAGAATCATAGATCACTTTACAGAGCAGTGGCTCGAGCTGTCTTCGGCAGAGATGAGCGCAAGGCTTTGGAAGATCAGCACAAGAAATTTGCAGATGTGCCAGGACCAGGAATGTATGAGGCCCCTTCAGACTTCGGTAGATACGAGCCACCACAAATTAAGACCAGTGCTAGGTATGGACTAGGCATGAGCGGCCCTAATGATGTTAGCAAGTTCTCAGCTAGGCATTCTCCTAAGAGAAGCATGCTTTGAATAAGAAAGGGAGTGCAAGAGCAAATTTACTCACCCACTCATTCATTAAGAAGAATATGAAAGCAAAAATAAGGAAGCGTACACTACTATAGAATTTATCATTAAGATTTTTACAAGCTACGTTTAAAGATAAATAAGTGAAATGAATCGGAAGTTTGAGAAATAAGATCAGAAATGGCATTCTTAATTGATAAGTGATTAGTTTAATAGAGAAAGCAAGATAATGATTGGTTAATAATTTTAAAACCTAATATAGTTGGTTGTTTAATAATTTAACTATATCTAAAATTAATTAATTCCATCCTGATTGGTTTACTCTATCAGGAATCGTAATTAACCAATGGGGTGGCAAAGTTTGATTTAAAATTAATAATTTTTCCTCTATTTTTTAATATTTTAAACACCCTTCTTTTTCTTTGAAGCCTGAAAATGTGCTGATAGACAAGGAACTGCCTTATAATTTTAAGAAAGATCTTATTTCTCAAACTTCCGATTCATTTCACTTATTTATCTTTATCCAGATTTTAGTGATGCTTTGAATTCTAAGATAAGATTAAAGAGAGGAGGTTCTTTGATGATCGGTTTAAACTTACATTCTTTGAGTGCAGACTTAGGTGAGAGTGAATACTTGGCACCAACTTTTCCAAATGTGTTTGGTGGCTCATATTGACCAGGGCCTGGCAACTTCTCCTCTGCTTGCTTCTCAATAACCTGGATGTAGACTTTCTTAGATTGGTCTTTTCCAACTCCAAATGAGAATGACTTGGCCTGATTCTAAGGTGAGAAGAAGCCTTTCTGTTCATATCTGGCAGGTGATGGTGACTTTACAGTATCGTCTATTAGCTAATTCAAACATTCTGTTATTTTCTTACTGTCTTGAGGAGGGTTTAAATAATAATGAGAAACTTTAATAATAATGAGAGTAGTACTTGAATCTTTGAGTGGAGCCAAAGGCACGACCATTGCCAGATTCTCTCTTGAGAGTGTCATACTATCCCCTGATATCGTAAGATACGTTCGGATTTATACTATATTGTAAAGTTATCACATATCCTTGCAGTAAATTAAGCATAAGTCTGAATGGCAGGGAGTGGTAAAAAGATGAAGTGTCTTTTTTACTATTGCAAATAGTCCACAGCCATTTCTTTTTTACTTAAAATTTATCCCTTGGGTGATTATATAACCCCTCCTCCATCTTGCATATTATCCCCCATTAAGGATTTTTCTCTCTGACCATAAATCCTAACTTTGACTTACCTATTCAGCTCTTTGAATCTCCTATCCTTGGAGAAGGTGTACATTTGCTTGGCCTTGGAGGAATTAAGAGGGTTGCTCTCAGCAAACGATGAGCCTAAGCCAACAAAACCGGTGAGCCCTGCATGACTGCCCCTGTTGCTTAATCTGCCCCAAGTCTAGCTGTTTTGCGTATTGTACATCGTCTGATGCAGCCTATCCTTCTATTAAGATAAAACTATTATAGATAAATATTATAGAGTGAGTGCTTTAGATTACATGTGCTTCTATCTATTGTTCGTAGTGTCTGCTAAGTTTTCGCCTGAGGGGCTATTGGCTGAGCTGTCTATGGTTGCTGCAAAAGCCTTGTTATCTAACTCCATTTTGGGTTTATTATATTCTAATAATGTTGGTGATGGGTGTATGTAATCTGAGGAGTTTCAGCTTAGATCTCTCTTAATTATATTTAATTAAGACAGAGCTCTCCTTCAAATGAACTTTTATTACAACTATAATTATCAAGTCAAGAGAGAAAGAAAATAAATCCACTACAATATATAGAATCGACCTCACAATACTAAACAGCTGCCTCTCCTCCTAATTCGTCTCAGCAATTTAGCAATTCTTTTTCTCAATCTTTTTAATTATGTGCTACCTTTGTTGGATCTTATGATTTTATTGAGGAGTTGGAATTTGAAATTTAAATTAAGGGAGCACGGGGTGTGAGACCATCTGAATTTAATTATTTTGTGCTGGATGATGTTTAAGTTAAATACGAATTATTAAATTAAGGCAATAGAAACAAGAATAGCCAAGAAAAACAATCAATAATAAAATGAATTCTTCAAGAGGAGTCCCCTCCACGCAATCTTCGCTCCCAGGTGGACCTTCAGGAAACACTCAAACGCAAACTCAAAACTTCACTCTGCAGCCAAGCAACTCGAACAGCAGCGGAAACACTAACAGTTTTTAAGTATGATCATTATACTTTATTAGAGAGAGAGAGGGAGTTTTTATTAGTTCCGGACTGTAACTCCAGAGCTTAGGGGCCTTAAACAAACTGACCAAGTCCCCTCAAGTTCAAACGGCCTTGCTTAATTAAGGAAGCATCACTTAGCGCGGTACGGCTTCAAGCACCACTTACCATCATGGCAAGCCTTACTGGAACAAGACAACTTACTATCTATTTTTGCTTAATCTACTCCTCTCTAATTATTGATCATTAACTTCCATTATGAGCTAAAAGCCATTCAACTAGAATAGATCTATAGACAACCGTGGTGGCTTTGCTATGATTCAAAAGAAAATAGATTTGAACACTTCAGGGGGAGGAGGCAAGTAAAAGCCATCCAATTTTCACATACAAACTGCTGCAACAGGCGCAAAGTAAAATCACTCTGCCACCAGGGATGGAAACAGCCTTTTATCAGGCCAAAATTTCGGCTTCAGCTTTAAGGGAGGCTCAACACCCACTTAAACTGAAAATGGTGACAAAGGCAAGCAATTGAGCACTTAGAACGCGTTCTTGTTTAGCACTTATCAAAACGAGGGGAGAAATAATTAAGCAGATTCAAATAATCTCATCATGAATTAGTAGGAATAGGCAGAGTCAGATCTTATGAATTGCTTTGAAAATCCTGCCAAATCCTCAACTCAAAGAATGAACTTTATCAACATCGGAAAAGCTAACTCCTCTTTATATAACTTAGAATATGATATTGTTAACGTATAGTGCAATATTTTTTTCTTCTCAGGACATGAAGAAGAGCAGAAAGCAGGAGCTACGTTCAGCCAAGAATAGCAATTACTTGGCTTCAAGCACTCAGATGTAGCCACAGACATCGTAAAAACCGCATAGCGGTAATCAACTGGCAATTTAAAACATCAACCGCCTTTCAAGTTCAAACCAGCACTCTTACACTCCCAGTAATAACTTCCTCAACTACCAGTAGAGCAGCAACTAACATAACATCCTCCACCATTAAAGCAGCAAATCTAACGATAAACTCTCAGTGTCTAACCTTACACAGTAAAACAGTCTCATTCAAAATCTGAACTTTAGAAGTCTTAAGCACTCTCACAACCACTCTCAAACTTTAAGCTAAGGAGCACATGCAATCGGTAACAAGACACTTCATTCATCTAGCAGCAGCTAAAATCTGGTGCTTGATCCTGGTATGTTAGCCACCTTTACTTAACTAGGTCAGTCTTAAAGCCATGTCTAGCAACTCCAATAATAGCAAATGGCTATGCCTAATGACAACCTACAAATGACAACTCATCTTCAGCAAAACTTGCAGAGCTATTATTCAAATTGCAAGACTGAGAAAGTTCAAAGCAAGGAGAAGAGTCACCCCTCTGAAAAACTTAGGTCTATTAACAGCGGAGGCAAGAGCAAACCAGTCAGTGATTTCGATAAAGGCTTCAGTCTTAGATTAGATTAAGAATCTAACGACTCTCATAATTATTCTCTCCCCTCTATTTAAAGTTGTCTTTTGACTTGGATTTGAAAATTGAACACAAGAACCGCATCTTTAACGAATTATCAAACAACTTAGAGTCCCTCAGAGCTTACAGAATAGACGGCTAAAAGCAGTCTTAGCTTACCAATGCATTAAGAAACTTTGCCCCTCCAAACTACTAGGAAACTCTAACTCAGCACTTGAACAGTGGAGGAAAAAATCAAAAGTTGAATCAACCTCTGCAGATGTACACTAACACTAACATGCACTAGCAAAGAAAATAGAAAGTTAAAAGTAGTGAAGGTATCGACAGATAGATCAAGAATAGGTTTAAACTTAGTGGCAAAGTCTCCTTCGACGAACTTAAGCTGCAAGAAAAGCTAATTGGATCCATGACGGCTCCCGCCCAATCTCATAAGCTTAGTTCACAGTAGGATTCGAATTGCAATGACTAGGCTAAGCATTTCTTCTAATAAGAAGATATTCTCATGAATACTTAGAGACTGATTCAAGAATTTCATCTAGAGGAATAAGCGGAAGCAAATCGTTTACAGCAAGAAGTGTAGCATCAGAATAGTGAATCGTCAGATAATGGAGATGACAATGACGATGTGAATGAGTCAATAATCATGTTCAAGCAGTCAACTCACGATACAAGGAGCAACAACATAGATAGCAATTCACTTCAAAGCAAGTCCCTAGCACTGCAGCAGCAACATTCCCAAACTCACAGCCACACGCAGAGCTATGCAACGCAGATACTCAAATCATTTGAATCACAAGAGAATAAGATAAGTGATCCTACTAGCACATCTAAGAATAACACTCAGAGAGATAGCGAGATCCTGCCATCAGAGAAAAGCTTAGATTCAAGTTCCAAGAAGACAGTTCAGATCCATGACTACATTCACAATTTTGAGCATAGCAAGGATGTAGACCCTATCAACATACTTGCATAGATATTTATGAGAGAGCTTTAATTTTTGATACTCTCGATAAACAAGGAATCAAGAAACAAGCTGAACTAGGTATTCTTGAGTTAGCAACCTAGAGACTAGGAACAGTCTAATATGCTGCCTGATGATCCTAGTTCTCTTAATTTGGATGCAAAAACTGTGGCTTCAAATGATTTTTTCAAAACCAATTTTAAATCTAGAGTTTTAAAAATGATTTTTTCAAAACCAATTTTAAATCTAGAGTTTTAAAAATGAAGCTAGTCTTAGAAACGAGTTGAGTTCTACTTTATCCTAGCCTCCTTCTTCTGCGATAAGAAAAGACTAGTACCTGACTGGCAAGTCTAATAAAGGAAGCAGCTAGAAGAAGTTGAGTGCTGCCAAGAATTTAGTTACTTCTAATGGGCAGCTGTTCAATTCCAAGAACAGTGTGAGTAGCGGAAAGAGTCAAAACAAGAACTTGAACAGCAGTGGGCCAATAAGTTTCTAAGGAATCAACAATAATCATAATAATAATAATCATGGATAGAATGGGTCTAAGACTCCCCAAGAGGTTTTCAACTACTAGTTGAAGTCTTAGAATTCTACCACGCTCAGAATTGATAGCCTCATCAATGGGAAAGGAACTGCAGGTGTAGTGAGTGCTTCTTCGCAAGCGACTATTTCATCAGGATCATCAGTTCCATCCAGCAGCAGGCTGCATAAGGCTGCAACTGGAAGCAAGAAGTAGTCAGTATCTAGTACAAGTGCTGCTCACTCCAGGTAGCAGCAAGCCACTCCTTCAGGCCACACACAACAGTCTAGTTTGTAATAAATCAAGCCCCCAATCTCTTAAAGTTTAGACTATTTTTTTCGTCATTTATCGTCTATCTCTTAACAGAAAGGCTCATAAGTGATTTCAAGCTTATAAAAATCTGAATCACTGAAGTAAATTCCGCAATCTCAAAGAAACTTAGACTAAGTGCTTCAGGATCAAGAGGAGTTCAAGAACGTGTACATGGATTCAAGCCAGAACTGCAACTTCATTTATCAAACTCTCCAACAACCTATCAGCAGATCTTCCATACCCGTTAACACGAACGCATCTAAATAAGGTCAGGCCTCATCTTCCAACTAAAATGCTGTGCACTTTTAGATTTTTGACTTTAAAGTGCAGGTGCCTCCAAATTCCTAGCATTTGGTATCCCCAGAGACTGCCACTGGCTAATCTCATCTGAATCAGGGAGCTGTGCAAGTTTCAGATGCACTTTATAATGGAGAGTATCTCTTGCCTGCTAACTTCATTTATACTCTTCACTCTTCTTGCTTATAATAACTTGACTTAGCAAATGGGTTAAACTGGAAACTTTGGCGGCGGAACAGCTGGAGCTTTCTAGCAAACCTTCAATGAGAATACTGAAAGACCAGCTTCAACCTTGAAACACAACACTAATTTCGAGGAGAAGCTCAAAGCTCTGGATTTAGAACTAGAGCAAGCAAACAGAGACCACAAGCAGCAAATCAAGGTGGTGGGCAGGTTCAGACCCTTCAACAGCTTAGAAAACGAATTGAAGGAAACTTACAGATACGAGAGCAGTGAGCAGTTAGAGATCATTAGATTTTTGGAGGATGGGAAATCGCTCAAGGTGAGCGAGAGCTACACTACCACTCTGAGTTCAAACATGATCTTTACATTCGACCACATCTTCAGACCTGACACTAGTCAGAGCGAAGTGTTTCACATCTTGGGTAAAGAGACTATAGAAGATATCATGGAGGGCTATAACGGTACAATTTTTGCCTATGGTCAAACTGGAAGTGGTAAAACCTACACTCATCATTCAATAGTTGAGTGTTGCTAATTATTGCACTATGTATGGGCATGACATGTTTGACGAGGAGTTGATGGGTATCATACCAAGAGCAGCCAGGCAAATATTCCAGCACATTAAAGACAAGGATTTAGAGATTGAGTATCACATTAGAGTACAGATGGTGGAGATCTACAAGGAGCAGCTCAGAGATCTACTGCATGATACTCCAGATCAGCCACCAGAACTCAAGATCAAGGAAGACCCCAAGCGAGGAACATATGTAGAGGGACTCAACTCTATAAGCATAGTCAGTGAGGAAGAAATGATGGCTGTGCTCAATTTTAAACCTTGTACTCATTATTTGAGTGCTCAATTTTAAACCTTGTACTCATTATTTGAGTGCTCTGCACTGGAGAGACTATGAGGCATGTAGCTTCCACAAATTTGAACAAGCACTCTTCTCGCTCTCACTCGATTTGCATAATCGAGATAGTGCAGAAGTACCCCAACGACTCAGAGCGCAGAGGCATCCTCAACCTGGTTGATCTAGCTGGTTCTGAGAGAGTCTCAAAGTCTCATGCTCAAGGAGAGGCACTTGAAGAAGCTAAGAAGATTAACTACTCGCTATCAGCTTTGGGTAAAGTGATCAATAGTCTTACTAAGAACGGAAGTCAGCATTTATAAATTGCCTTTTGCATGTCCCTTACAGAGACTCCAAGCTGACTAGACTGTTGAAGGAGTCTCTAGGTGGAAATAATAAGACATCACTGATAGTGGCTTGCTCCCTGCATCATTCCAACATAGAGGAAACTATCAGCACCCTAAGGTTTGCATAGAGCGCTAAGTTCATTAAGAATAAGGTCAAACTCAATATCAAGACCAGCCCAGAGTAGCTTTAAATCATCATTGAGCAGCTCAAACTCGAACTCAGAACCTGCAAGGAAGAGATCTGCAAATTTAAATGACTTTACTTTTATAATGAGGTTACTTTTAAGTAGATCAATAGACTCAGGATAACTAACACTAACAGCATTGGCTTCTCCAGGGAGACTTCTTGTCCCCAGACTTAACAATATCTATCATTCGCTCATAGTGAATTGCGAATTGTGAATTCTCTTTGCAGACTTAACTGCAGTAATTCTCCCAGAGTGAGTAGCAGTATCCGGGGGAGGAGTATGCAGACGCCCACGAATTCCAGGAATACAAACTCTTCAAGGGAGAGCAGCTCACCTCCGAGTACTTCGACAGCAACAAGAACCCAGACTCGGAACTAAGCTCAGCCAAGCAGCAACCTAATGAAAGTGGCACTCAGTAGCAATCAGAGACCAAGAACTAGGATGTGTAGGGCAAGCATGCTATCCACAACAGACCTCACCAGTCCCTGCTGGCCAAGAACTACGACGTGATCGAGACTAACAACCACCGCATGCAGATGCTCTCGCTCCTCAACTCAGACCTCTAAGTCCTTCCAGTCCCTGCTGGGGGAACTCCCGCTTTCATCTCTCCAGTTAAGAACTACGAACTCAAGCTCATGTAGCTGGTGGGCAGGAACGAGGAACTTGAGCTCAAGGTTAAGAGCAAGGAGAGCGACATCGAAGTACTCCAGACTGACAAGGAGGAGCTGCAGACCAAAGTGTAGTAGCTGGAGGAGAAACTCCTGACCCACAAGCAGAAGCTGCTCACCCTGGAGCGCAAGGTGGCTGAGCAGGACAGCGACAGAGACTTCATGATCGTCAATGAAGTCAAGCAGTCCTCTAAGATGAAATTAAATAAATATAATAAAATATTGTTTTTATAATATTTTATGTGAGATGGAGGACTTGAACTCTCAGATAGATGTGATGGGGCAGCAGATCAAATGCCTGGAGAAGGCCCTTGAGGAGTCGGAGCATACCTGCTAGGAGTTGCTGAAGGAGAAGCAGACCCTCTACCAGAAGTCGATAAAGGACTTCCTAAACGAGACTATAAAGTTGAAGAGACTGAAGGTGTCTGACGCCCTGGACAACTACATCAACAAGCCAGAGTAGTTCCACTCTCAGCAGTAACTCAAGCGCTCCTTCATATCACAGCTAGACCTCATGTAAGACTTCAAGAACTAGGAGAACCTTGTCAAGCACAGTGAGTAGCTGGTCCAGTCCCTCAACGAGAGAGACTTGCTGAGTCGCAACTTATACTGTCTGGAGACTATAAACGCTTTAGAGGACACTCCTCCTGAGCTCACCATCTACCTTCTCAAGCATCTCTTATAAGCTAATAATTTAGAGCAGCTAGTGATCGAGGCATCACTTGCGAACCACAACTTACAGCGCATACTGGCTGTGAACAGATGGCGACAAGTCATGGAGTATGGCAAGAGCAAGATCAAGTCAGTCTAGTGTAAACTCATGGAAGGAACTATCGACACTCTAGATCAGGTACTAGACCGCACAAGGAAGACACACGACAGACTCAGGGAAAGAGTGGATAAATTGGAAAGCCATCTCTACGACAATAGAAACTACTATGGGGATGTCGTGCTGCTCACTGAAGCAGGAGCGCCTAACTAGACCTTTACCAATTAAGCAGCAGCTGCTGCTAACTTGAAAACTCAGTTGATGGATGGACGGGCGATCGTGGGATTCAACTCTTTGAAAGGACAAAACTTAGAACCTTGGAAACATGCACAATCAGTCTCTGGTGTAGATGAACATGTCTCAGTCATAATACCAGCAACACTACACCACAGCATCTCAAGCAGGCAATAAATCTCGCTTTGTGCGCACTATCACGAACAAAACTCTTGGCAAGGTCTTCAACTTCATGGAGCGCTCACCTATTTCAAGAGGAAGCATATGTGGAGGGCCAACAGGAGCAGCAGCTCACAACCAGTCCATCATCAATTACTTCACTAAGTTCAGTTATCTTTACTCATCATCTCACAGTACTATGGACAGAGGATGTAAAACTTTACTTCTTACAGAGCAGGTGGAGGAGGCACTCCACATAGAACTGGAGGCGTGACAAGTCCAGTTTATAATTTCCAAAGTCCGATCAGAAGACAGCATCCTCACCAGCAAACTTTCATTACTTCATCCATGATTGCAAACAATCCTCAGCTCAACTAGGCCTCTCAAAAGCAGAATACCGAAGCTCAAGCATTGAATGGAAAAGATGAGAACTCAAACCTGATGTTCAAGTAATAGCATTTACTCAGTCAAACCTAGGCGCAAGACTATTAACTGCAAAACTAGAGCCAGAGTTAGTTGGTCAGTAACTTCCAGTTGCAGCCCAGTTCTCATATGAACTAGAACTTCAAACCTGCTGATTTACTCTAACGATAGTTTGAATGGGGATTTGGAACAGTCCACAAACTTTTAAGATCAATAACCTAAGTTGACAAAGGAAATGCTTCAGCAATAGGAGGTGGCTATCAATAAGTAGAATGTGATTAAGTTGAACAAACCTCTCTTGGATAATGGAACTGCCACTGGCGCTAACACTACCAACGACTCCTTGTCTCAGCAATTCACATTCTAGAATAACACTTGCTAAGCTGTGAACTAGCAGCAGTTCCTATTCGCTTAGCAGCAACCTCAGCCTGAGGGCTATCAGCAGTACTAACTTTAGTTGCTCTCTCAGCAGAACAGTAACAACAACATACTCTTGCTCTCCAATAGCACCACCACAAATCAGCTACTCATTGGCACTACCACTAACTTCTAGTGTATACATTAATTCTAGTTTTAATTGTCTTTCTTGGGCAGTGGGAGGAACAGCAACACTAACTTAGCTAACACCAACAACGGCATTGCAGCAGGGCCCAACACCACCTGCCTCATAAACCAATCAAATGTTTATCATCAATATAAACAACGAGCAGATGAACTTCGAAGACGCAATTGCTAAGTTCTTCAACAGCAGTGAGCTTGAGGGCAAAAATTAATGACTTATGGATATAGCATGATACTTTTTTTGAAATGCTCAGAGAATCAAGGGCTTAACCTCAGACAGCAAGGGCATAGAAGATTTCAGGAGTGGCAGCGGAGGAGGAGGAGGCATCAAACTCAACCACGATGACTTACTTAAGATCGACAGCTTCAGCTCGCTTCAGGAAATAAAGTCAATGCATTTTAGGCAATTCCTAGAGCTTATAATTGGATTAGTATGAATTGAGAGGACAAGAGGGATAGGCGATCAATAGCTTGCACTTCATGCGAGACCCCAACCCTAAGTCAGCTATTTCAGACAAGGCATCAAGCTCCACTCAATCATCTGTCACAATTGCAAGTTCACTCTCCTACTTCCAAGCACCTTTGAATCTCAGGAGCTCCAATGAGAAGACTTCAGTCACCTAGATTTCTCTGTCTGGCAAGTCAACTGCTCTCAATGAGGTTTCTAATACTCCCAGCCATTTAATGAAGACTGGCGCCAAGCTTCAACACTCTGGAACAACTACTTAAACAAAGCAGCTCCCTCCAACCTCCAGATCATTCACCATGCTATTCTCATTTGAATAAGGCGATTATTATCAAAGGATGGGACACCGATCCAGTCATCTTTGAATGTGGCTCAAAGCCTCTAGAAGCAGAACAGTCTGCCTTTAAATTTAAGCAACTAGTTCCAAGGGTAGAGTGCCGCTGGTTCAAAGTAAAAGCAACTGAACGGGGTGCTAGACGAGAAGACTATTCGCTACATAGAGGAGTAGAAGATTGATGCCACTACCTACAAGATCCAAGAACAGCTCAAGCAACTTTAACAGACCTTTGATACTGGAAAGGCTTCATAAGATATATTGAAAACACTTTAACTTGGCTTTAATTAGGCTGAGTTGAACATAGGGAATAGGCAATCCTAGTCACAACAGCAGCAGTAATAAACGTAGATGAAAGGAGTAACTACTACCATCCCAAGTCAGAGCATAAACTTGAGCGATTTGGAATAAGAGAAGCCTTCTCAAGAGCCATGGCGCAAGAACAACCTCACAATTAGAGAGGAGCGTGACGACGATGATGAACTGATGGATGAGTTGGACTTAAGACGCTTCAGGGGTGGCAACGGCTCAAGGGGTAGATCAAAGTCCACAGGCAACACTCACATGAGCTACGAACTCAGACAGTACATAGACAAGCAGTTCTAAGAGCAAGCAAGCTCAACTTAAAAATACCATTCAGCAGCAGATCTCCAACTTGCATGTTGAGCTTATTAGGAGTCTCACTATCCAAGAGGTAAGATTATAATGCATTGAAGAAAAAAAAACTAATCACTGAAACTTTATTGTAGAACGATTTGAGAGAGAGTCTTGAATGAGTTTGTGGGTAGAAACAAAATGCGCAAGAAGGAACTTAGATATCTTATAAATTCAAGTGTGTATTTTAATGATCTGAGAGAGGAAAATAAAAAACTGAAGTCCATAACCTATTGACTAAAAGAGAGGAGTTAAACTTCCAACCTCTTGATCTTGATAAATGTGACTGAGATATCAATAACTTTGAAAATGAAAATACTTAAGAGGAGGAGAAGATTATTATATGTTTTCCAGAATTTAACATGCTTTTTAATAGCCTAATGCACAAACTTAATATATTTATAACAGCATTGAAAAATTGTCAAGTATTTTATCTTCCTCCCTATTTGTTTCTGGTGCTCCTCTTTCTCTTCTCTTCTTAGAGTTTATTTTTATATTTGGAAAGTATTTATCTGTTTGAGTTGCCTTCTTTCAGTAGCAGCACCTGTGGTTATTGAGCATGAGTGCCTCTTCCGATACCTTTAGCGTTTCCATCCTCTTTTTTCCTTTCTTTACAAGCTCATTTTACACCAAGAATATTCCTATAAGAAGAATTTTAAGTCTCTAAAGCTTTCTGCTTACTTTCTAGTAGTACTTCCATCACCTCCTTTATATTGATGTTGAGTTGGGATGAGGACTCGCCCACGAATATCAGATTATTCTCTCTTGCAAATTTCTCAGCCAACTCACGGGGCACTTCTCTCTTCAAAGGGTTTGCATTCGATAAGTCTGCCTTGTTCCCTAGTCATAAAGTATAAGCATTGAGAATTGGGCGTAATATAGGAGAAGAAATGGTAAAAAGTAGTTTGAGATTGTGAGTTAGACATACCGACTAGAGCGATGACCAACATTTTCATCCGCGAAGGTCTTTATATTCTCCAACCAATAACGGCAATTTTTGAAGGTGTCTGCATTTTGAATGTCATACATAAGAACTGCACCCAGTGCGTACCTGTAATGCCCAGTTGTAATTGACCTGTACTTCTCTGATCCAGCTTTTCACAAAAGTTTAGTGACTCTCATTTGAAAGTTAGGTTTCATTAAAATTTTATAAGCGAGAGTGAAAGAACTTACAAGTGTCCCATATCTGAGCTTTGACCTTGGTTTTATTTTTGAGGACGCTAACTTTGTAAGCGAATTCAACGCCCACCGTTGCACACACCCCTCTGTACTTATCCTTAACATACCTATCGCAAATCGGTCAACTCTCAGCGTATTCACTTTAAACAATTATTGAAGTACTTACCTTAGCAAGAAGTTTGACTTTCCAACGCCAGCATCTCCAGTTAGAATTACTATAAGGGAAGTTTAGAACCTGAAATAATTGATGAGGTTGTTGAATTTGAAAAGCTTTGAAATAGCGGTCCAGTCTCTAACCTTTATAGAAGTGATCAAAGTGCTCTGTGTCGCCCCCTCTCTGCCTATATTCACTGGCTTGCTTAGGTGGTGGATTATAGACAGAGCTGTTGGTCTCTTGATCTCTCTAGGTATCTCCAAACTAGCTACTCTGGCCCACATTTCTTTGACTCTATCGTTTTTAAGCTTGCTGCTGCGACTCTACCATTAATTCCCTCGATTATAATATCGACTCTGCAATTAACTTTAAGATGACTTTGAAACAACTCTGAATTTTGTATTTACAAATACTCACCGTTGCATCTACATACACACTCCATAATCCGAGTTATATTCCAAAGTCTACTACTTTAGGAAATAAAGGACTTCTTGAGGTAGAAGTTTGAACGCAACCCCTCTATCACAAATATCGAGCAGTTGTAAAATTCTGCATCAGTGCATCTGAATCCTCTGTTCACACAGTACTAGACGAATGCAGCCTATAGAGATCAAAGCAATCCAAACATCCACAGCAGTAATTTGCAGACATCGCAAGGTGATAATCCTCAGATCAATTCCCACACAACTAATAACAACCTATACGCACAATCCAATGACTTCTATTTAATAAGGCTGTAATAATATTTTAAGATTCTATGAAAACGCTGATCCCTCAGGGTTAAAGGGGATGCCTTGCTCCTCTAGTGGCAACTACCACGATAACTAACGATAGGAGCATGTCATGACTTTGGCCTCTGAGTATATGATCACGAGTAACTCAGTGATAGGACCTAGCGGCTTGTTCAGTGGCAACGGAGCTGCACACCTTGGAGCAGATAGAAACAACTTTGGTTATGGCCACAACTATCATTTCATATTTTAAAGTTTGATCATCAGAATGATTACCTAGATCGCCTACAGGAGAAGATAGTGTAACTTCAAGAGGAGGTGGACACACAGAAATGCAGAGCAGAGGAGCACAAGAAAGCATATTACGAGAGTAAGAAGCACATCGAGTAGATGAGAGACTTGATGGAAGACAAAGAAAGCAAGCACAACCTCATACTCAAGAGCGAGATCTGCTAGTGGGAGCGGGCACTCACAAAGTTCAAAGAAATGAACGAAGGGGAGCTGCTCAAGAAGCAAAAGGAGAATGAGTAGCTGCATGAAGTCCTAGCAAAATGGATGGACAACTATCAGCAGCTTTAGGCCAGTAAGGCAGGACAGAGCTCGCAGCTAAGTTAGACACATCCTAGAGAGAACTTAGACAAACTTGTTTAAGAGTAAGGATAATTTATGTCCTCATTAATTTGAATTTAGAACGATGAAGCATAAGAGGCAGAGATCAGGGCTACTCAGTGAGGTTATGAAAAGCCCCGCTCATCGCAGAAGGCTTAGTGGTAACCCACCTTAGAGCTTTGTGATGATCGAGCCCTGTCGAGCACCCTAGCCTCAGCGTAATCAGAGAGCTGATGGGATCTTGAACACCTAATTCTCAAAGAACAACTACAAGATGCATCCCCTTCTCATCAACCCCGCCAACATGAATCTTACTTTCGCATTAAAGCAAGTTAAGCTATCTTCTTTGTCATAATTTGAATGAATCCAGTAATTAACTAGAACCAGGAGTTTGATAAGAAGAGGATTAATGGGGATAATTCTCCAGTGGCGCAGGAAGATAGTTGCTACGACATAGATAACAACTTAGTTCATCACGGCCACTCAATAATCAGCAGGAGGCAGCAGAGTTAGCTTAGAGGCTCAAACCATAACTCCTCGTCCTTAATTTTCCTAACTCAGAGCAACTATCAGCAGCAGAGAGGGAACTCCTCATAAGGGGAGTTGAGACACGCTTACAGTATTGAGTCTCTATAAGTGGAGGAGGAGGGGTCGATTTAGTTCTAAAGGACTGAGAACTTCCCCATCCACACAAGCGACAGCTTAGAGTGAATGAGTGTTTTAATTTAGCAAGTAGTATAATGGGAAGTAGAGAAATAGAGAGAGAAAGACTAAAACACTTCACTTGATTGTTTAAATAAGCCATATTAATGTGTCACTAGAAGATGAACTATGCTTTCATTATTTGAATTATTCAAATTTAAACATTATTCAGAAGAATACTATCAAGCGCATTAACACTCGCATATTAGATCTATATTTATCTTTTGTCTATATAGAAAGGGTATGATATTAGAATTATTTTAAGACTGAGGGAGAAATAATTTTAAGACTATTATTTTGTGGAGTTAGACGAAATGAAACCCAATATTAAAAAGAATCATTCACTCGGCTTTAGAAAAACTTTGGATTAAGTTTTCACATTGGGAGAGGACCCGAAGATGCAATTGCAACAACACTCAACTTTCTCTTGGAGCGACGAGGAAAATCCCCTGCTCCTAGATTGAAATTAATTATATGATTAGTATTATTATGGAAACGTGTTTAAGATGAAAGAGAAGGCGAGGAGGGAGATAGACTAATCTTGTCTTAGCCACTTTTCGATGGCTCAAAGAGTGATAACATAATGGGCGGACTGTAAGTTTGTCTTAAATCCTGGCTGACCACCATTTCATAAAGGCCAAAAGCAAATTCAATAAAATTTTAATAGGATGAGAGACCCAGGCTTTCGAGATTATATTCATGCAAGATAGGAAAGCAGCAACACCTCAGTTTCTTTCATAAACACTCCAGTCACACACAGCTTCATAGACAATAGAGGCAACATAGTTTTCTAGGACCCCTTTGCAGAATAGCAGCCAAGTCTCTTTGAGAAAATATTCTCCTGCTTTTACCCTAAACACGACCTTACAAACTTTATTATCAACAATATTTATTGTTCAAAACTTTGAGGTATGAGTCAAAATTTTTAAGTTATATGGCGCTTAAATACTTGCTTATAGAAAGAGAGGTTCGTAAGATTTCAGGACAAAATGATTCAGCCCTATAACTTAGCCAGCGAGGAGCATGAGGTAAGACTGATTGATAGATTGATTTAATGGCTTACTCATTCTCCTCTTCCTTAAATTCTCTCTTGCTAATCATTCTTAGTTATATCTAAAATTAACCAAATCTACTCTACTACTATTTTTGAAAGTATCTACAAGATCTCTATCTGATGCTGTTTGGCAGTGATAAGAGAGAGAAGCTGCCTCGTCACTTGGAAACAAAAAGATGGCGAGAAGTGGGCTTCCAGACCAAAAACCCAAGACTAGACCTCAAGACTTGCGGGCTTTTGGGACTTCACAGTCTGCGTTTCTTCCTTAAACACTACCCAGACGTTTTTCAAGAAATGCTTTTGGAAGGCTCTTAGTTTTTCTTCATCGCTCTCTCCTCTATAAATCTGACAGTAAGTATATCAAATTGTTCTGAAGTTTATAAGCAAAAGCTTAAATTTAAATTTAGAATAACTTTTTAAAAAAATAAAAATTTTGGGGTTTATTCCCCAATGAAAAGGAAAAAACCGGGTTTTTTGGGGGTTTTTAAAGGCGGAAAAAAGGGAAAAAAATTTAAAAAATTTGTTTTTTTTCAATTCATGTGATAAATTTAAAATGATGCTAGATATAATTTGGATAATTATGTCTATGATTAATATTAAAGATAAGAAAGCGTTTTTCGAGTTGCACTCACTCGGCTTCAGATTCATATATCTGCTGTGGAAGAGAGAAGCATCTAAGGAGATAGGTGCATACCCAGTTTTCAGTTTGATAATGGATGAGACCAAGCTCTACATTTCGAAAGTCTTGTAATTTACCTGCAGAGAGGTTATAGACATGCGCATTAGAGGCCAAGACTTAATGGAGCACTATCTCAAATATAGGAGATTCAATAGTTGAAGAAAGAGAGATAGTAAGTAAGAAGTGGGTTAAGTAAGGTTTTAAGAATTATTATAATGAATTTCCTTTACTCCAACTTAAACCCTAAATCCGGTAAGAAAACTTTTACTTCTAAATATTTAAAGCTTAAAGAGTTGATGAATTTACAAATATCATCACCATTTAAGAATTTATGAGCGAGTAAAGTCGAATCTTTATAATTTTAAATTATTTCACACACACACAATTAAGATGAATCAGCAGCAGCAGCTTACACCGTAGTAATAGTAAACACAATCCTCTTCTGTACCTCAAGGCTAGTAGTTCTCTCTGGAGACACTTTTGTAGCTGGCGGCAACTTAGAATTTGACGCCCCAATAGTTTGGCTCTATGTAAACTGGACTGAATGGTGGCTAGTAGCCCGGACAAGCTGGTGTCTACCCTCCTCCTCAGGCTGATAACAACTTTGCACTTTTGAATTAATTGGTGAACTCTGGTTAAGGGCAGCAGCAGCAACCTCACCTCGGACCTAATGGCTAAATGCCACCTGGCTAAGGAGGTTTCCTTCAGTAGGCCCCTGGATAGCTTGCCCCTGGTCTGAACTAAATGAATTAAGGATCTGGAAATGCGCAAGATTACATGTCTGGCATGGTTTCTCAACAAAACATGCCGCCCAATTAGATGATGCCTCAACATTAGATGAACTAGATGGGACCTGGCTAGTATCCCCCTCTTAATGGGGTACCTCCTATGGGCTAGACTCCTAATTAAGTCTCCTTACATCAGAATATGCCTCCTTCTAATCAGGCTGGCATGAACTAGGGCCAACCTTAGAATTTGAATATGCTTTAGGGCTTGGGGCTTCCTTAGAATATGATCGGAAGTCTCGGATAACTGCAAGGCTAGCCTCAGTAATAGGCACCTTAACAGTAAAATCAAGCCAATCAACTTCAGCAGTTAGGCTAATTACTGGGTTCTCTAAACTAGTTTCAAAATCTGATAGCCATTTCTTAGCTGCTAGGATAGATTCAGAATCAGCCCGGTGGTGCTTAATAGCAAAACCAGTTATAATAGCAGCAGCCACCAACTCCCGAGGAAGAGCACTTTTCTAAGTATTTCATAGGAGGGATTCTCTACTCTGCTAAAGGTAATGAACATCAACAATCTTTAAATTCCTTGAAAATCCCGAAGAAGGGTTTCATCCATCCCGAGCCTCTTTTAGGCTTTTTCTTGGCTAGGTTCTATTTGAGAGTGAAGGAGCCAATCTAGCCCTAGGATTTTCATCCTCATCTTAATTAATCTTCTTTGCCTTGTTCATCTTAAATTGTAGAGGCTGACATTGAAAAGTACTTCCGCTAGTATGGAAACGTGGTTGACGTTGCGATCATGCGCGATAAGCACACTGGAAAGAGCAGAGGGTTTGCATTTGTGACTTTCAAGGAGAATTCTCTCGAGAATGTAAGGAAGTTAAGTTAGCGCCTGGTTAGTCCCCCTACTCCTCACATCATTCAGAATCGTATCATCGAGGTGAGAGAGGGTGATGGCTCAAAGCCACCTGATTCTTTCCTTGACAAGCAAGCTGCCTTGGCTAGAGAGAAGGAACTCAAGGAAAGGGAGAGGGAGAGAGATCGTAGAGGAGATAAGGATCGTGGTGATAGAGGAGATAGAAGAAAAGCTGGAGATTAGAATAATCGCAGAGATGACAAAGGAGGTAAGGGTAATGATCGCAATAGAAATAGAGATCGTGAGAGAGATAGAAGCAACACCAAAAACAGTGGCGAGGTAGATCAGCAAAGAAAGTAGAGGGAGCTGTAAAGATTGGAGACCTAAGGAGTAAGGGATAAGGTTTTTGTTGGCGGTCTTGATTATCAGCTTAATGATGAAGAGTTTAGACAGCATTTTTCTCAGTATGGGTAGGTGAAGGATGCTCAAATTGTGAGAGAGCCCAATACTGGGGCAAGTAGGGGTTTTGGATTTATCACCTTCTTTGATGATAAGATCGCTAGGCGCCTCATAACTGACATTCAAGTGACCAATATGAATGGTCGTAAGGTTGATATTAGAACTGCTGAACCAAAGGTCTCTGAAAAGATAGCTCATATCAACAAGTCTGTGTAGGACCTTGATGATAGAAGAAATGGAAGAGGAAACAGAGGTGGAGAAAGGAGAAGCAGAGATAGAGGTGGAAATAGAGGCAATCGTAGCCGCAGTAGAAGCTATAAAGATAGAGGTGATAGAAGAGCAAACAATAATGAGGAGGGTAGATAATCTGACTAGATGAGAGGGAAGAGGGATGACGATTATAACAATGGTGGAGGCTCTAGGCACTCAAATAGCTAGAATGATGGCAGTCGAAAGGATCAAGGTAGCTAAAATGAAGCTAGAGATAGCTAGAAGAGTACTGGCTCATTTTAGGGATTCAATCCTGAGTCTGGGAAAAATCCCAATACTGCAGGGGATAGAGAGTCCTATATGTCTTCATTTAGCACGAACATGCAGGGTTATTCTGAGAAAGGGCATTTTGAAGGTAGTACCAATCAAAATGATCTTGATTTTATGGGAAGGTAAAATGCTGGAGGAGATGACCATACAGGATTCTGACATTAGAAAAATTGGATTCTATTCAAATTTTGACTGCAAGATTCACATTAAAAGTCACTTATTGCAATCTTTGTGTTTTGGGAGTTCAATACTTTGTATTATTTCCTAAGAAAATTCAACTTATTCCATTCTTTCTCGTTACATTTCATCTATGTAATTGAATGAATTTATTCAGGGAAATAAACTTTTAAAATTCAAAATTACAATCGATACAATGGCACATTAAAGACTAGCTGAGTAAAACTCTATGTCAAACACAGGTTTAAAATCGGCATTTGGAATGACATCTTAAGAAAAGAACCTCGACGATCTACAGACAGAGCTTGAGGCTGATGAGATCGCATCTCGCTTCAGTAATTTAACTATGTGATTAACTCATTCCTATAGACACCATCACTCCAGTAACTTATTGATTTGCTGAGACAACCTTTTTTATTATAGAGTTCTATCTTGCCTCTTCAAATAACCATGCACTTTGACTACATCTACTCTATTTTCTACTTTGGCTTCTTGCTTTTTACTTCAATCTATAAGAGTAAGAAGAATGCTTCCCCTTCTAAATTTTATTGTAGGTAATGGTGGACTGCTGTATCCCCCAAGTATCTGGGAGCTTGAGTTCTCTAGCATATTTTTCTTCTTCTTGGTGCAGATGTTTAGATTGAGTCTCGGCTATGATGCAAACCATAAAAAATGCATTTACACATACACTTATCTTATAATGAGAAATGCAAACCGCACAGAGCATGTGATGTCCATGGTCTTATTCCTCGTGTTTACTGTGTTCTCAGCACTCTTTTGCATATACTACAGCTTCCTCACGACTTACGTGCTCCTGATAGAAATAGCAGTGGGTGTAATAGCCTTATTTTTCAGCGTAATAGAGATTGTCATGGCGCTAATTGCTGTTATCAAATTCAAGAGCGCCTACTCAAATTGATCATGTCCATCTAAAGTCAGAAGAAACAAGGAAATTATAACCACTGTAAGCCAAATCTCATTTTTTAAAATCATGGTATTACCTTCTGAGTTTGCATCTTAGGAGAAATATTAATCTGGAAAATAAGTTTATAATTATAAAAGGATTAGAAATGCTCAATAAGTTTACAAGCAAGCTCCTTCTTCAGCGCTCGACACTGCTTTCTCAGCAGACTCGTTGTTTCGCTGCCATCACACAATAAACTGCCGACCACGCTTTGAAGGACCCACAACACTTCGCTTGGTCTAAGGTTTCACCTAGCGACATCCACGAGTCAGATCCCCTAGTGGTTGGCAAGTTATTGAGAGCACTCGCCTATGCTCATGAAGATCAGAGCTCAGTGGCAGCTGCAGATGCCTTCGAGGAGTATTTCAGACGTAGATTCAGACAACTTGACAGCAACACTGCTCTTCAGATTATAAGAGGCTTGGGAGATGAGCACTAAGAGAGAATCGCCCTCCTCGACACCAAGTTCTGGGTTTGGGAAACTCTTGAAGAAGCCATCGCTGATCAAGCAAGCGACTTGAGTTTGTGAAAGTGAATTAATTTTAAGCTCTTGATTGTAATTGAGCAGAGAAGACCATGAGAAAGTTGTAAAGGCCTTCGTTGGAAATCTCAAGGGAAGTGAAACTTTACAGAGAGACCTTATCACCAAGAGCGTCCAGTATGAATACTTCAGCTGAACAACTACTTTTTCAGTCAATTCACAATCCATAAAACTGTAATAATCGCACTGAAAATGCTCTAAAGCTTGTGACAACTCATATTCAAAGTTTAGAGAGGAGAAGAAGTAATCTCATATTTTTTTTCCTTCCTTTCTCTGCTTTGTCTTTATTTAAACCACGAAACTTTTTTTCCAACATGAGTTAATGAGTGTTGGCATTTTTGCAAATGCAAAGATAATAAATTTTTAATTCAAATTTAAATATGAACTACTCAGATCCAATTCCTTTCAACCACTGTTGTTTCTCAAATGCTGGAAACTGGCTAGCAATTGCGAAGGGTCTTGAGCTTTTTGTAAGTCTTTAATAAACCTCATTCGATAATAAACCCTCCCCTCTTATTAGATCTTTGAGTCTGAAAAGCTCTAAATGCATGAGAAGTTTGCTTTCAAAGACCAGATAACAGGAATTTCATGGTCCCCTGATGACTGCTTCATAATGGTTGTCTTTGGCAAAATCAATTAAATTCAAGTCAGATGCCTCGATCCCTCAGTTATCCAAGGAAGCCAGCCTAACTGGCAATGTAAAATTGAGGAAGGCGCGATTGAGTTGGCTGGCTAAATTTGGGCCCCAGATTCCAGACAAATCATCTAAATTGAATCATGTCAAGCAGATAAGGTTATCTTTTTGTATCATAACTTTCTCTGCTCTCTAACTTAGAGCCACAGTATGGTCATTGACTGAGTAAAGAGCTATCGGCTATATCCGCAATCCAAAACTCCTACCCCCAAAAGGAGTCAGCTTCTGTAAAAACAAGCTGTTCATGGCACTTGCTGAAAGAAGAGACATGAAAGATTGCGTTTCTATCTACTGTACACAAGGAGATTGGAAACTTATTAACACCTTTGAAGGTTGCTACTTTCGACATGGCAGATTTGATGTGGTGCAAGGAGGATACTCAAATCTGTGTCTATGATACTCCACTCGAGGCAAAGATCTTTATTTACTCCAGCATAACTGGAGAACTCCTGGCCAAGTTTGAATGGAATGTTCTTGGGCTTGGTGTTAAGAGTGTTGGATAATCTCCCAGTGGCGCTTTCATGACAGTAGCTTTCTTCGATCAGAAACTACTCCTGACTAATGCAATAAGCAATAAAGAAATAACTTACCTTGAGCATCCTGTATAGATTAACCTCAGCTCAGAGGAAATGAAAAATGTGATTGTCTATAAGGAGGAATAGCAAAGACAAGAATAATACATGCAAGCTGATAAGATGATTTACCAATATGGTTGTGTTGAGCATAATCCAGAGATAAAAGAGCAGCTAATCAAATTCCCTCAGCTTGCTAAGAGTGCATTTAATTTTTTTATGGATTCATAGAGTGCTCAAGTTATGAAAGACTCTGCTCTGACCGGGTCACCTCTAGGTGTATCCATCGTGAAGTGGACTCACGATTCAAAATTTCTTGCCACAAAGTGCGAACAACTACCTAACACTGTCTTTGTCTGGAATATGGACACAGTTGAACTGCACTCAGTGCTGACTCATCTCAATCCAGTGAAAAGTTTTGAGTTCGGCCCTAGATCACATCAACTGTGTATCGCAACTTCTCAATCGCGCTTCTTTTATTGGACTCCATACTCATCTGCAATATACGAGCTGAATCCAGATTTCAATGTCTCTCTACAGACTTAAATAATCACTCTAGCTGTCAATAAGATCAAATGGAATTATAAGGGAGACAAACTTATTCTCTGTGATAAAAACAAATGCTATCTAATAAAGTCATTTGTATATGTTGATAAGCAGCAAGCTATGATGGCGTTTCCAGGCTACGAGTTCACTCATTATACAGAGATATCCTCTCAAAATGCTAGAAATGAAAGGAGTAGCAGCTCTTATCCTAATACTTATAATTAATAGAACTAAAATGCCAGTAAATCAGGCTACACGGGTATGGCTATCTCCAATTCTTATGGTTTTGGAATGGATGATCAGCAACTTCTTATGTGATTAATTATAAAACATTATGAATACTATGAAGTCAAATATTTATGATGATGATAATTTTAGATTCCAGCAACACCAGTGACAGAACAATTGGGATAAAGGAATAAGTTAAATCTCTTTTTATGTTGATTACACTCCGTAATATCTTCTTCTCAAGTTATCTTCTTCTTTATGTATTCAAGCTTTTCAATGATATCGAATTCCATGTAAACTCAAGTCTTTAAAATTAATCAATTTGATTTCACTTATAATTATAAAGTATACTGCAGTATTCTCTCCTCTTTCTCTTTTTCTGAGGTTGCATTTTCTTCTTTGCTGTTGCTCCACCTCTATTCAACTTCGACAGCTCTTTAATCTAGGAGATAGTTCATTTGTTCTTGTAGCTCAGTCAACACAGCTTGCTTTACTAATACTAGCACGAGGTCCTTGGTGTCCTTATCTTCCACTGATTGAAGGAAAGTTAGGGACAGCTCCTCTAGCTCTAAATCTTCTTCAAATTCTTCAAGTACTCTCTTGAAAACATCAATGTTCTTAAATATAGTACTTAGAATAATTTGTATCAATTTATAATCTTTGTTCTCAGCGCAGAGCAGTTACTCATAAAATCTGTTGTGGGAAATCTATATATGTCCGAATGTCTTCAGACCATTCAAAATAGCTTTCAGCCTCTCCTAGATCAACTATAAAAATAATCGTCATAGTTCTAATCAACTCAAGCTAATCCTTGAACTAACTTTGCTGCAACTCCAAAGGGATCACTGCTTTTGAACTCAACTTGTGGAAGTAGTTAAATAGAAGTACGAGGTTCTAGGGAAGCAAAGCGTCTTCATTTATCATTTGCTCAAGGCTTGAAACTGAAGGAACCACCCTTGTTATTGAGTAAAGCAGCACTCGCTTCTTATAGCAAATAATTAAAAATGCAACTTCTTATCTAAAAAATTAAGAAATTAAGTTATAAAGACTTCAAGATCCTTGGGATCATTAGCAGCTACCTCAATTAGCTTGGAAAATACTCTCAGAATAAGTTAAGAGTAGCGCTCGATCTATAGAGAACTTGCACTTTGCTAAGACTTGAACATATTACTTAGAGTCGCAAAGAATTAGTCACAAGCCTCAACTAAGCGCTATAGACTCTTAGACTTTAGCTCGGGAAGGAAAAGCAACACAGAGAAATCTGAGAGGTCCTGCTTCTTTGATATCTGAGACTTAGCATAGAATTGGAATTGCATTATTTGAATGAAAGATGCTAACAAGTAAAATGTTTAAATCGCCACATATTGAAAGCAATACTTTGTTATTCTTTAGTAGAGCTCAAAGATCTAAGTGATATTCTCCGACTATTGTGCCTAGCTGATTTAAGCTTCGAGCTGAGCTTTGATAGTTTTTGCTAGATCTCTTGAGAAAATCGTATTGAGGACCTCTAAGTATCTCTCTTTGGAAATGCTCGTGTGATCTAGAATTTACTACTCATTCATTAGTGCTTCATGCAACCAAGCTACAGTTAGAGCAACCACCTTCGCAGAATTCATTACCTCATCTTTAGAGCCTTTAATTTTCCCTTTCTCCTCTGAGCCCTTCACTCCATCTAACTGGGCAGCTCTTCTATCTTGCAAAGCTTTTCTCTAGCTCTCTATCTAAGCTACCTTTCTCCTTGAAGCTGAGAGCGATATATTTGACTCGCTGTTTGATCAAATCGTTAATGATGTGGCTATACATTTCAACGCTCTTAGACTTGAGCATTTGCAAAGTGATTTTCATGAAGGTAAGAAACTCAGGGTGGTTCTCCAAAGGAGTGTCAAATAAACGCATCTTGCTTTTGAGATGCTGTACTAGCTTCACATATGCATTCTCTTCTACAAACTTGATGCTCTCTTCAATAGATCGAGCGAGGTTAGAACTCTAACCTTGAGTTGAAACTCGAGAATAGTCCTCTAGGAGTTGCTTTATCTCTTGCATTCGGTTGATCTTTGCAAAAGCCTGGAAAAGAATTCCTCTTGGAATTTGTCAAACTTCGTCTCCTTGTGTTTCACTTCTCTAGATCTCAAGTCTTCTTGAATTCCCTCCAGACTTTAAAAGATAAAAGAGAATGACTTAGGAAGCGAGTGATATCTTTCTGCTCTTTTTTTAGTCTGGCCATTCTTTGAACCTCACTTTCCTCTTCACTATCTTCCTCTCCTTCCTCATTTTCAAAGAGCAGCCTCTTCTCTCTTTGAGTGAAAGTGATCTCTGCCAAAAGCCCCTCTACCACTTGCTTCTTCCCCTCTAGTATTTGCAATTCCTGCTTATATCTTTCATTCTCTTAGTTAAGTCTAGGCTGCCTCCTTCTCAACTTTTGAAACAAGCTCATCATTAAGTTGGTAAAGAGTGCTCATTTAAGCCATCTCATTGCATACCGCTGATGCCTTACTCTCTATCTCTAACTGATAAATATACCCTTTGAATGAGGTATAGGCAAATAAGTATTAAAATGATCTGCTAGTTACTACTTGAAATGAGTGAGGTATTGATTCTAGTGATTGTAGCGCACGTAATTTGCAACGATATGAGAGTTATATGCTATCGGCAGAAAGTCATACTGCTTTTACTTCCCCACTATGCTTTTTAAGATGAATTCATCTTCAAACTCAAGATTCTAGAGACATGTTCTCAGTTCTTCATTATCGCTTTGTATTCAATGCCATGATAGATTTATTATGGAACAATTTTAAAGAAGATCTCAGATTATAGATCGCAAATAATCAAGCTATTTAATTTTACAATAACCTTCTTTAGTAAGAAGTCAGAGGGAGGCTAAGGATCGCTCAAATTCTCAAATTCATCATCAAAATCGTCATCTCTTAGAAGTTATTATTCTCCCTCCATGAATTTTATAATTGATGTCGAGTTATTTTACTATTATTATTGTCTTTAATTATAATTGGGTTCAGTAATTATAAAAGATTATACAACCCTCTGCTTGCTATAACTAATAATTTAAAAGCCTTAAAAAGCAATAATAATTACAATATGCACGGAAAGCGCAAGGGCGGAGCACTCAAGGATTCTAAACCCATCGGTGTCACTAAGAGTTTGTTGGCAGTAAGACAGGAGCTTTAGAACTTGGGAGTGGCTTCAGATAAGTTTACCTCTATGCTGGGAAGAGACCCTCGCAGATTTTACAATAACCAGAATAATGGGGCTGATGGAGGAGGAGGCCATATGAAGTAGGGCTCAGGCACTGAATAAGTTGAAGACAACCCAGATGCACTCTACCCTCTGATGCAAGTCCCAGGCAGAATGAGAGGTGAGGTGCCTGCATTCAATGCCTTGGAGCGCTTGAGCTATACAGATCCAGAGAAGAGAGATGAGCTTTTGCAAGTGGCAGAGTGTGAAAGAGATTTGCTAGCAAGGATGCAAGTTTCCTCAACCTATCTGCTCTTTAATCGCTCCTCGGATGATCACACAGGCAAGGAGCAACTTAGAAAGCAACTGGCAACTTAGTATGTGGACACTTTGCTAAAAGCCCAGTCTCAGATTTTCCCTCCCTTGCTTTCTCAGATCAAAACACAGCCTCAACAGCTTTCCAAAGTCAATGCTGAAAATGGGAAAGTGTCATTCAAATCTAGTCTTACAAAAGAGCAGTCGCAAGCTATTGATAAGAGAAGACTCAAAGCTAGGATGGAGTTAAGAGAACATCAGAAGTAAATCTTACTCAAGAGACTTTTAAAGAGTACCAAGGTTTCAATCAATGATGGGGATGTTGACAAGTTTGCGATCCATGAGACTGGCTCTTAAGATGGAAAGATTTTTCAGACTGGGGAACAAGTTGCCAAAAGACCTAAACTTTTCCTGATCATTATTCTTGCTGAATACTATGGATATGCTATAAGTTTAAGATAGATGAGGAAGCGAAGAAGAAGTAAGTGAATGTTGTAGCAAAAGAGAGTGAAGATGAGCTTGAGGAGGATGAGGTGGATGGAGCTTTGAGGCTAAAGCAAAAGAAGGGAGCTGTAGGTGAGGAGGCAGAAGAGGATGAAGAAGAGGAGGAAAAGAGAGAGAACATCAGAGGGGAGGCTGACGAGGATGAGGACTAGTAGGAGTTCGAGTAGGATGAGTACTATGGGGAAGACTATGGAGAATACGAGGAAGGAGGTGCTAGAAATGATGACGATGAGTCAGGTGGCTATGGTTCAGATTGAGTGAGGAAGTAGAATTTCATGCGAGTACTTTTCTTTTAATGAAACAATTGAAAGTCGATTTATTTCTTAATTAAGCTGCCCATATCTTTTATAATGAAGTTGTGCTTCACAGTGGATGAGTAAATAAGAATATAAGTCTTTAGGATAACGAGCGACTACAATCTTGCTGATTTAATGATTAGTAATTTATTATAAGTTGAATTTAGAATAAGATCAAAAACATTATTATATTTTCTGGTTAAAATCGTAAGCATTTATTATTAATTAAGATGATTTATGCCCTAATTCCCAGGATAATTATGATTGGTCCTTCGATTCATTATAATTTTGGCTTCTATCTAATAACTTCTCTTATAGCTCATATATTCATACACAATTTTAAAAAGCCTTCTTTATTGTAGCTTAAGATTCCAAACACAACTGATTTAATGACATAGAATTCCACTTTTTGAATAAAAATGCGTGTATACTGTGCATTAATTATCGTGGGGAGAGAAGATATAATATAAAGATTATTATCAATAGAAAATCAATATGCAGAAGAAGACTCTTACCTCGCTCTTCAAGCAGCAGTCCACCCTCAGACTACTCCTTGCTCCCCAGAAGCACTTCCACTCCTCTCAAGCACTCAACAAAGAGGTAAGTCAATACATACTATAAGCAATCGCTTGCAGTCTGGCATTAGCCTAAGTCCTTTGATTAAATGAAGGACTGCAGATGCAATAAGATTATGAAAATGCGTATTGCGAACTGTGTAATAACTAATCTCCCTGTAGATGACTTGCAGAGACGCAATTAACACTGCCATGTGCGAGGAGATCGAGCGCGATTCCAAGGTCTTCCTCATCGGAGAAGAGGTTGGTCAATATAACGGTGCCTACAAAGTTTCCAAGGGCATGTATGACAAGTATGGTCCTAGCCGCATTTGGGACACACCCATCTCTGAAACTGGTTTCACAGGTATCGGCGTTGGAGCTGGTATGATGGGACTCAGACCTATCGTCGAGTTCATGACCTGGAACTTCTCTCTCCAATCTATTGACCACATCGTCAATTCCTGCGCCAAGGCTCACTATTGCAACATTAAAGCATGTTACTATACCTTCTAAATGAAGATAGTATGAGGATACATGTCCGCTGGAGACTTGAAGTGCCCAATCGTGTTCAGAGGAATCAATGGAGTCTCTGCTGGTGTAGCAGCTTAACACTCTCAGTGCTTCGCCTCTTGGTACTCTTCAGTGCCAGGACTTAAGGTCGTCGCCCCTTGGAACGTTGAGGACATCAGAGGACTTCTGAAGGCCTTCAATCAGAGACGAGGACCCAGTTGTCTTCCTCGAGAATGAGATGATGTACGGAGTGACTTTCGACACCCCAGACCACGTATTCGACAAGGACTTCGTTCTTCCTCTCAACCAAGCTAAAATCGAGAGAGAGGGCACCGACGTCACAATCACTGCCTTCTCCAAGATGGTAGGCTTCTCCCTCTAGGCTGCAGATATCCTCAAGAGCCAACATGGCATCAATTCACATGTGCGTACATGATGATAATAGCATATGCGATATGATAGAGGTGAATGCTGAGGTCATCAACTTGCGTTGCATCCGTCCTCTTGACAGAAACACCATTATCAAGTCAGTCAAGAAGACTAACCGCATCGTCAGCGTTGAGGAGGGCTGGCCACAGTGCGGTATTGGCGCAGAGATTGCTGCCTCAATAATGGAGACTGATGCCTTCGACCACCTCGATGCTCCTCTTGAGAGAATCACCGGTGCAGATATCCCCATGCCCTACTCCATCAGCATCGAACGCCAGGCAGTTCCCCAGGTTGAGAACATCGTCAACGGAGTTCTTAGAGCCTGCTACAGAAAGAAGTGAGCAAAGTAAGAACCATGCATCTCTTAAAATCCATATACTTATAAAAAGTTTGATCTTCAACAGAGGAGAGGTATTTTATTAAAGAGGTGGCAGATGAGGTTAAGCGATAAGATTGTGATAATTGCGTATCTGCAGGACAATAAAGATACCCTTGCCTATGTCATCTCTAACAATAAACAGCGCAGCAGCTCTGCACTATTTTATTTAAATAAATTTTATCATTCACTCGTTTATAATGAATGATATGTAGGATATATTTAGTTTAGACAGTGATCAATATCGAAAATAAATATCTTTGTGTTAAGGTGAAAAAGAGGAGGTGGATAATGTTATTGCGAAAAACCGAATGAAGTAAAGTAAATTATAAACCTATTCATAAAAAATTTATCGTAATTGAGAATATCTAATTTATATTTACCATTTTCAGGCATTATTCTTTTAAAATTGTCCATTTTCACTCTTTTTAATATGCATTGTGGTTTATTTGGTTGCGATATTGAATAAATTGGCTGGGTATGAGATTGATAGAATCATAGCGATGATGATACACCGGTTGATTGATAATTAGGCAAGATTTGCCTCACTGTTAATCATTTGCCAGTTTCACCGCTCTCCAGCCACACATCAACCGATGATTACTCTCACATCATTAATAATTAATAATCCACCCAATTATAAACACACACAAAAAACACCATTCAACTTTATTATAAATTAACTGTAGTTGATAAATCCTCAGTGCTAAATACTTTGAAGCTAAGGAATCCAGCGAAGGGGTACTTCGATTCTCGACCTGTTTAACTAAGTGAGGGAGAGAGTGAGGGTATTAATCAATGGTTTTATAGAGTGTGGGAGAGTGAGGGAGCGATTAGGATGTAATCACGTTTTAGTTGGACAGAGCAGTAAGGGCCTATTTATTAATATCGCCGTTTGACTTGTTGATAATACAGTTCCTTAGCTGACTGCTCTATAATTGAATATTATATCTAAAAAAATAATTAAAACAACATCCTTCCCCTCCATAGTAGTGATGTAAACGAGAGCACGGGATAACAAGAAAGGCCTCAATGATGGACTTCAGGCAGGCTTCCAGGGCAACCGCCTATCAGTAACTACAAGTAAGACTCATCACCCATCCTCCTCCCCACTTTTCTTTCCACTAATTCTCGGTTAAATAGGGAAACTAGTTGATTAAAACCGAGGATCAAAAAAATTAAAGATCGCACTTTAGAATCGATCTTACATTTTTAAAGAGGAACAACACTGGATGAAAAGTTGATTGAAGACTTGGAGTAGATCCGTGGGAACACCACTATCCCAGTAAGTTCCCCATGCGTATTCTCAGCCATTTTTAAAGGACAGGAACATGGATTCCATCATGAAGCCAGAGGAGAAGCCCCCAGTAACACTCCAGAAACCAGGATTCGTCAAACTCAAGAAGGTAATTTCAAACTTACAACTTTCAAACTTGGGCCAAATAAAGAAGCATTCATGAATGAGTCTCATTTTTAATGAAATAGGCCTTTTGCCCTTGTAAGCTAAGGCTAATGATAGGAAGTAATCGAAGTGAATCCGAAGCCTACATAGTCGCCCATTGTCAAAACAACGAGTCAGGGCTTTTAGTCTGTCAAGTCAGCTACCAAGCCAAAGCACCAAGTAAACCTCTCTTCCTCACAGTTTTCTCGAAAAGAGCCAAAAATTAAGCTTCAATCCACTCATCCATTTTCCTATCTTCAATATGTTAAGAGCCGATAAAAAAGGGGAAGCCAGTAGAGTAAGAATTTACTCCTTGCTCTTTAATGCGAGTCTGATTCTTGTTTAGACAGCAAAGAAGCAGCGTCAGTGACCTTGATGAAGAAAGCGAAGATGCATTGTCACACCTTTTTACTTTCGTCTCTAACCTCTACTATCGGGTCAGACTTCAACCCTCCACAGATTCGGAAAACGAAAATGATATCATCCCTTCCGGCGCACACCCTATGGACTATACTTATCTTTAATCTCATAATGAGTTACTTGCTTTCCACTCATCTACTAAAAGTTTAATAGCAAAGTGTAACTGAGCTTGGAGAGCGAAACGGAGTGCGCGGAGGCGGGAGTTTGGAAGGAGGTCTGCTCTAGATGTCGAACGGCGGCAAGGTACACTCTGATCAGATCGCGGTTTCTAGCACTGACAGACTGGTATCTATCAACAACTCAGATAAAAATACTTTTGTAAGCCGCCCCCTCTTAAATCTCAATTACTTCATCATGCACATTTATAAGATAATTTAAATTCTAAGTGGTTCATTCATAATTGTAGCAGGTGTATAATCAAAATCTGGGAATAAAGGGAAGCAATGGGACCGCTGGTCAACAACAAGCCTCACTGGTTCCTGGTTTACCAAATAATTAAGGACTAGAATAATAAATAGTAATAGCGGGGACCTAAGCGGCTGATATATAGGGTAATTAAAATCTTCTTCAGGCGACTAATGATCAAGGCGCTGCCTCTCAATAACTTCAATTACAGTCTTAAATTAAGTAAGTACACATTATCATGAAAATATGAAGGGCATTAATTTTGAGTGAGTCACAACTAAATAACCAAAATTTACTTGCTCAAAACCCAGATCTGGTGTAACTACAAGCTTTATTGGAGACTGGTGATCCAAACTCTACATTTACAAATGTAGTCTTTCTTATCTTTCAATTTTTATTGAAACGCACAAACCTATTCGTAACTGATAAACTAGCTGATAGCTACAAACGACCCTCAGGCCTCATTTTACATCGACAAACTACTTCAACAGTATTAGTTGGACGTAGCTGCATAAAAAGGGCAGCAAGCCAATGATGCTTTCACTTAAGAGCAACTTCTTGGGAACCCTCTCACAGAGGAGCAAATCCAAACCTTATCCATGCACTTCCAGCAATTGATGAGCTAAAGCAACACACAAATTGAGTTCATAGATTTTCTCCACAGCTAAGGATTCATCGTGAATGAGTAGGGTCAAGTTTTTCAGCCCTCGTAATAAATTGTCAGTGAGGTCTATAAACAGCAGCAATTAGACTAACTAACACTCCAATAACTACAGCTTAGTCTTTCTGGATAGTCAGCCATCTCTGATGCTCAATTAACTCAGGGACTACAAATCTTGGAGCAGCTAAATCAGATAGGTCCAAATCAATGGACTGAGGAACAGAAGGCGCAGTACCAGTACATTTCGGATATGATCAATTCCTAACTCACTCAGCAGTAACTCTCACACCTCTATGGATTGACTCCCTAATAACTCAGAATTGATCCGCTACAATATCAATCCCTACTCTAAGAGTAGCTTCTGCGACAGAGTATGGTCCAGGCCATCGGATTAGGATAAAATGTTCACACTCAACTCTATCAAACACCTTTTGATCCCAGTATCATCAATGAGATTAAAGAGAGCAACGTGCTCACGCGACCTGAAAGAAGGGGCCTCACTCATGCAAAGATTTCTTACCACATTTTGAATCAAGTGAAGCAGAAGTTCCAAGCAGCTGCTATGAATCAATAATAGCAGCAGTTGGAGCAACAACACTAATAACAGTAGCAGCAGTAGCAACAGTAGCAATAGTAGCAGCAGTAGCAGATATTCCAAGCTTAGATAGCATAAGCTCAACATGATCAATAGAATGCCATAATTCAAAGTAACTTGCATGCGCTTTAAAACGTGCCTGAACTACTTTAGCAGCTGTAATAGCAGTAAGCTCTGGCCATGCTTGGATAACAAGCACAAGTAAGCGCCTAAGGATATACTCAGGAACAACTTCTAGCAATCTACTAAGCTCAATTACTTCAACTATAGTAGTAATAGTAGTAGTCACAGCAACTCTAAGGAAACCAATAGGATCTATAGTATGGGTAATTATATATTGAATGACAATCAATGTCTTATCGCTTTTTAAATGCGCAACTATGACAAGAGGATTTGCTGGCAATTTTGCAGCAACAACAGCAACAGCAGTAGGCTTAGCACCAGCAGCAACTAGTGCAGCAGCTTGCACTTAGTGGCCTCTACGGAGGTGCTCTCGGGGGTCACTACGAAGGAAATCTTGAGCACATTTTATAGCAATAGTAGGTCTGAGCGCCGTCGGAGTGATATAATATAATGGGCTTATTTTTAGTAGATGTTAGAAGGGGAAAAGCATAAGAGCGTGATGAGAGCATGAGGAACAGAGGTGCGCCAACTTGGAAGGGGTCATAAGGCTGAGTTTTTGGTCTTCTGTAGATAATTTAGGATTTTTCCTTGCCAAGATACACTTGCATTCATTATTTTGTATTTGAATTTTAATTGTTGCAGTAATGGATATGTTTAGTGATAGTTTGAGATATTCGCATGTCTGTTATTAAATCATGCTAGACTCATTATAATATTCATAGACTTTAATTAAGGCATGTTTTAAATGTTAATCTGCATACTTTTGAGTTTTTTATTCATGCTTTTGAGAGCAAAGAATAAAATTAATTAATCAAATGTGTTATTTGAACTAAATTATTCTTTACATTTAGTTCAAAATATTTTCCATTAAGCAACAAACATATAATAAATAATAATTTTAAATCTTTCTTTGATTATTTATGAATTATATTACAAATTATCTTTCAAATGCTACAAATTAATTTTTCATACTAAATATTAAAAACCTCAACTCATCTTTCTAATCCTACACTCTCCTCTAGTTATTTTTGTCAATGGTGAGAGATAAAATGTTAGCAAGATTGTAAAAACAATAAGGTGGAAATACATTACTACAGTAACAAATACATTAAAAAGATATATTTTTATTATGATATATTTAAATTGATTATTAAATTAGAATCTTAATAGATAGGCTATACGGTGAGTGCTATGAGTGACCTGCTTATCTAGGGAAGCTTTCCCTCTTCCTTTGATTCCACAACCCACAAGGTTTTCGTAGAATTCCAACAACACCTCAAACGATAAGACCTGGATTTATCGTGCAAGTACTTACTAGCCTTTAAAAGAGGAGGACTCAGTTTCCTATCGGCTTAAGTCTACTACTTGCTAAAAATTTGGTTAAGAACTCTCTGGAACCACTCCACCTAAGAGTATCTTACCCTTGAGTCACAACTCAACTCGATCACTGGCTAAACAAACTATGCTATGACCTCGCTAGATTTAATGTACGAGGAAGGTAAAGCTGAATTTGACTGGGGTTCCAGATCTCTTGGATCCCTCATATTGCTACCAATTTTGCTACCCATTACTCTGTACAAGGACGATAAATGGAAAACTAAATCCTTCCCCTTTAAACATGGGAAAAATTCTAAAGCCTGATCAAACCCTTTAACACAGATGCCCTCAGATGAAGAAATAAAGATGAAGGAACCAAAAGTTAAGTTTGAGTTTGATCCTGAAATCAAAAAGGCCATTATATACCCCCCCCATGCCAACCTACTATATAGTACCCTCCAGAACAGAACAGAAATCTGGTCGGGAAAACTGGCCAGTTTTCTTGACTAATTTAACCCAAGATCCAATGACTATGACCTTGTCCTTTAAATGATTCAAGACCTGAAACAAGAGATCATAGTTGGTTAACAACTCTTGATTAAGACAATCCTGGACTGTGAATCTGATTATTAGATACGGGTGGCTAATAAGGTAAACAAATACAAGAGAATTAAACAGGCTGTCTAAAATACATCAGTTGACTAAGAATGGAACCACAGAAGAGAAAAAATCATAATCAACTACAGGGAAATTCTGGACTATTTTCTCCCTATGGATCTGGAAGAGGATCTCCAAATCGACTGGGAAGAAATCAATGTTGAAAGCTTTCTTGGACACATCTCAGCACACATCCTGGAAACCCCTTTCATAATGTAAAGAGTGAAGGAATACATGATTATGGAAGCCCCAGGCTGTATCTCACAAATGACACTGATCTAAGACACCAAGATGATGCTAATTTCTACCACTCTATAATGGAAAAAGACTGAAAACCCTAGCTGCTGAATTTAACACGGACAGACCTATCCCAGCTATGGGAACAGACAATGAAGAGTGGGAGAGAATCTGGTTGGAACTGCTACTACATACCAGGCTCTCCTCTGACAGACCTAAACAAACCGATGCTGTTGTACGAGACATACAAAACGACATTCTTTTAGCCCTAAACGAAATAAAATTTAACGGCGATGTCAGGAGTGAATATGACAAACTCTACATGAAAGTCACGGAAGTTTTGAGCAAGAAAAATCACGGTCAGAAGGAGAAGTAAGACATTTTCTCCTAAGAGACAAATTTCACAACACCGGGGAAAAAAAAAAATTTTTAAATTTTAACAGGGATTTGGCTTAGGGTTTTCCCTAATTTTAAACATATAACACGCAAGACGCCGTTGTCTAAAATGCTTTTTTATTATTATTTTTAATTTTAAAATTTTATAGTTTTTTTGATAAGGAGTCGCCGCATAAAATGAAGCACGCTTCTATTGAAATGAGTTTAAGAGTTTTTGCTTTTTTACATTACTCACGATCATAATATTCTCCAGATTTTAAAGAAATTGCAATTTATAAACATCATAAAATGATACAGACAAGAAGATAAATAGAAAATTTATAGTAGAATCGTAATATAATACATTTTATAGTAGATTAAATTAATTTGCCATAAGTACTAATACTTTTAATCTTCTTGATAGGATGTTTATTTTTTTTAATAGAAATATAATTTAATTTTAGTTTCGATTTTGAGTGTATTTAATCCGATTCTCCTCGTAGTATGTTAGGTATTATAAAATTAAACTCCAAAACATGGAAAATAATGGCAAAAATAAAAGAGTTCCCCTTTTTTAAAAAAATTAGCATATCCTAACATACATATATTCTTAAATTATACTTTCTTAAAAAAGTTGAAAACTTAATTTGAGAGTAACTATTTCAACTTAACTATCTTAATATAAAGGGTTTATGACTTGATCTGCAATGAATGAATAATTAAACTTATTATTGAAAAGAAGAATTGTCTCTCTTCTCACTCAACCACTAATAAAACAACAAATACATTTTACAAAGTCAAATTAACCTTCAAATGGAAAGATTCGTGCCAGGAACTGCGCTTTAAAGACCCGCACCCTACTCCACCTTCAGATAAATCGCTCTCCTCAATAAATCCTAAATTTAATTTTGTCTATTCTTTAAAATTAATTCTCACGCAGTCGTTGAGGGACGTGTCAGGAAATCAAAGAATCAACAATAACCAAGACGATTTGGAGCTAGAGCAAGGAGGGGAACTTGATCTCAGCTGGGAGGAAGATGATCTCGATCTCAACCGTGATAAGAATTTGAAGTTCACACACGTTTAAATAAATTTATGATGACAATAACGCAGAAACAATCACAATTTAGACCCACCATTCGTCCTCGCACACAAGGAGCGAGAGAAACGATTCTTAGAGATAAGTATTTTTAATTTGAAGATTCCCTTAATGAACTGATTAGATTTGAAGCTCCGGCTAGGGGCAACCAGTTTTAAAGTCCTATTCTAAAGTCTGAGGTACGTGCCTGGCCCTTGCAATTTGCGTTTCTAATTAATTTCATTTCAGTGAATTTTCTTAAAGCAGATAGTAGTAACCTGAAAAGCTTATTAATTCGAGGGAGAAGGAGAGAGTAATCCATTTTTTCAATCTCCCCTCGATGAGAGAAAATCTCTGAATTTTTAAGAAATGATTCGTATAAACTTATATATTCTCAGCATACTCAAAGAATGTTTAAGGAGAATTATTTTCTAGCAAATTATAAATGCTGGATAGAATTTACTCCTCTCATAAAGTGAGAGCGAAGATGTTCTAGAATCTTATTTATCTTTTTCAACCTATGAATTGCCTCTATCATTCTAAGCTTTATAAGCCTCTGTGGGAAAAGTTTATGGCTTCGATTCATGATATGCATGTATTGAACTTGCATTTTCTTATTGAATAACTCTAATTAGGTTGAGTTGATAAGCTAAAGACCCACCAATATTTGGAATAATTTATATCCATTTTGCTTTAATAATATTTACTTAAGTTTTTTCCTTATAGGCTAGAGAATTCAGCTTTCATCCATCCGATTTCACTCTCAATCATAGAGCCAACAATAGCACTAATGGAACTCCCACTCCTAATAGACCAGCTTAAATAGCCAAAAGTGGATTTGAAACATTGTATCTTAATTTTTGAGCATCGCACTCGACCAAAGACGTATCTGGGATGTGTGGTGGTAACTTTTCAAGCCCCCTCTATGTCCAGGCAATAGGAAACGCTCACGGCTAAGCGCTTCAGAAAAAACTTAGTCAGAATATAATAGAGGATGACCAACTTGATGAGGAAAGCGTATATCTTCTTGGTCCCTCACTCATGCGAAAGATCGACAGAGATATCAGATTGAGAAATCTAAAGTTAGGGAAAGGCGAAGACGACTCAGAGATGATCGATCGTTTCAATTTTGAAGTTGAGTTGGCATCATCCACTCACTCTAATTAGACTTCTTCTACTGAAATACTGTAAACTATTGTAAAAATGAGGATTAATTAGATACCATTATTAAACTTAGAAATCACAGATAAACTCAGACTCTTCCTCTCACTCTCAACCTTTGAGCAGATAAAACTCCCCTTTTAACTTCCAATAATTCCTTCTATCACAAAACCCATCAATTATCTCTTAAATTATAATGATAAAGTTATATTTTGAGTGTGTGAGAATTAAATGGAGGATGGAAGGGATTTTGAAATGGAGGATTAAGACAGGAGCAGTATTAACGCAGATACCTAGCCTGAAATATAGATAGAGAACTTGGAGGATTCAGAGTAGTCCACAGGTCTATTGATAGACTCCGTGCCCGCAAATAGAAGAAGATTGATAGAGCATGAGGAGAGCAAAGAAGAGCAGATGTTGATGGAAGATGTAGAAAGTGATTACTCGTCCTCTCTTAACATTGACAATCTACTAGATGATCAGTAGTATTTCTATGCCAATAATAAATCAGCCCATCAATCAAAAGCAAAAATAAGAAGGACTTTCAAAAATATCTTCTCCTAATTAATTTCATTGAATGAAGCAAAGAGTAAGAAGGTGGAGCCAGAATATGATAATGGAATAAAAATTATAAATCATCAGGCAGCTGTAATAAGAAATGAAGCAGAGCTAATATAAAAGCTTCGAAGATATAATGAAGCGGCTGATATATTAAAATATTTATCATAAATAAATATATTCTCTAACTTTTATTAGAGATATATTTAACTTAAGAGACTCATCATCATCAGTAACAGCAGCTGTAGAACTGAAATATATATTTGCTAAATTATCCCAAAATAATAAATAAAGAAGAAGAATCTTATAGAGAATAGAAAGCGTAAAGACCTTGACCAGCGGTTTAATCCATGGCTTTGGTATTATTTTTCTGCTCACTACTATTTTTTAGATTTTTGCTTCCCTATAATACTTAGTAGTGGCTATCTATCACCCTAATCCACTGCGATCCTTTTAATTCTTATTAATTATAAATCTCCTGTCCTTAAAAATACTCTCTCAAAATGATTCAATCGTCTTCATTATCGTACTTTCTCATATTTAATTTTGATTCGCAGTTCCTTAATTTGTTGGAATGTTTGTAAAGAATGATCTCAGCAGAAATGAAGATATGATTATGCGACTGAACTCTCCTTGGGATGAAATAATTGATAGAATTAAAATCAATTACATCAGAATTATCAGAAATGGCAGAAGTGGATGCATCTAACTTGCAATCAAACTCTCAAGATCAAAATAGATCCAATCAATAAGGTAACCACATGCATAATATAAAAAAAATATTGAACTAAGCACAAGCTTTTATTTGAGACATGCTATCTGATTATACATTTGACTATAAAAAAGTGTCATCGTTAAGTCCTATTCCATACTAAGCACTTCTATTATAGACCAAGTGTGGGCTCGCTTGAACTCTTTGAACAAGAAATACAGGAGCCAAGAGGTGCGGGGCGAGAGCTTCTCTATCGGCAGATTGCCCAAAAATCAGCTACAGATCAAGGACTAAAGACTCTCAGGTACTCACTGCATACTAAGCCGAATGATAGACGAGAATGGACGCATGATAGTGTGTCTCGAGGACACCTCTACGAATGGATCTTATCTAAACGCTTAATTGGTAAGTACAAGAGAGGACAAAAATGTCAAAATTTAAGGTCAGTATACTAATTCTCTATGATCCAATGAGGGAAAGGAATCGAAGACAAAGAATATTTTCAAAGAATAAAGGAACTTGAGAGCTTTTAAAATTCTTAAAATGGGCTTTAAATAGCAGACTTGACAAGAAACAAATTATTAATGCTCATGCAAAAGCCAAAAGCTATTCCAAGATTCATTGGATTTTTGTAAATGAGATTTGGGTTTAAGGAAGTTTAGGAGGAAGCGAACTTTAAATGGACAACTAAAAGTTCAAATTTAATGTCATTCTAAGAGTATAAAGGTTATTATAGATTGATTAGTATAAAATTAATGAGTAATATGGACAAAAAATTAATGGGCTCGCATGGTTTACTGACCAGACTCGTTTTAACTTTTCTCATATTTTTGCTTTAGGTTGGAAAAAACCAGACTATGGAGCTAAAAAATGGCGATGAGCTAATTCTTCTCAAAGAAAGCGAAGGAGTGTCGACCGAGGATGAGATAGGCTACATTTTTGTGGTTCTAAAGGACCTTTTTGCATCTTAATTTATCCTTATGAGACTACACTTATTTTAGGACTTCTCAAAGCAGTAGGAGCAAAACGATTCACAAAGCGCAGTGGCGCTCCAACAATAACCAGTAGTCGACGAAGCCCTATTAAAGTAGCTGGAGGAAGAAGCAGAGAAAAGAGCTTTGGAGAAATTGACTGCCTAGGTGAAGGCACAGCAAGATGATTTCAAGAAGGGTTCTGAGAAAGACCTTAAAGAGCATGCAGGAGATGGAGCAGTCACATAAGGCTCAGCAACTTGAGATCAACAAGAAGATCAGTATGATGGCTGACCAGTTCGACTGTGGAATATGCTACATGACCATGCATAGGCTGTGTCCTCTCATGCCTTGTCTTCACACCTTCTGTGGAGGCTGCTTCTCAGATTGGATGGCTCGCCTAGAAGGACTGCCCCTCTTGTAGAGTGGATGTTAACGAGGTCAAGAAGAACTCCCTTATCAATAGTCTGATAGAAAACTATCTGCTCCTGAATCCGCAGCTCTAAGAGAACAGAGGCCGAGATCAAGGACTTGGAAGAAAAGAACATCTTCAAAAATGACCTAGTCAAAATAGACCAGTCCAAAGGTGCACCAGCAATCGTTCCACAACCCTAACCCAGACTCTAAATTCAGTTAGCGAATGCTCCTCGTAGAGAGATACATACGAGTTAAATTAATAACGGACTTTCTCTATCTGGAGGTTTTAAGGTTTGAGTGATTCAGATTCTGAGGATAGCAGCAGCAGTGAAAGCAGTAGCAGCGAAGAGGAGGAGAACCAAAGGAAACCTCCAGCGAAAAGAAAGTCTCCTGTAGCAAAAGTTGTGGGGGCGAGAGCTAGGTAAAGGCCGGAATCGTCATCAGATGACAGCTCTTCTTCAGATGAAGAAGACGAAGAAAAGTAAGTTTTGAAGTAGTAGATTATCATTAAAATCAAGAATACACGAATTAATATGAGGTATGAAAAGAAAGGCTTATTGAATAGTTGTGTTTTTTAAACGAAAGAATTGTGAATGAAAACATCCTAATTTTGACATATTTATAGGGAAAAAGCGAAGAAGAAACCAGCTGCGAGGAAAGCATCAGATATAGCTGAGAATTTAATAAAAAAGAGAATTAATGGAAGAAATCAGTGGCAGTTGAAGTGTGTCCTATTTAATTAATTAATAGACCAATCGATTCAGCATCAAATTATAAGAGCTTTTAATCCTTGCAAATTTTGTGTGGGAGCGCGCAACAGAGAGATATCAGCGACACAAGTTTTGATTCAAGTTCAAATTTATTAATTAATACTGCAAACATCATATCTCGCTGCTAAAGAGGGGCTGAAGAGATAATCAAAAAAGAAAGTCGTATTAATTTTTTATTATCAATCGAACGAGCTGCAGATCAGGGGTTAATTATCGATTTCAACTGCCATGAAGTTGCAACTGGCCATTTATTATTTTAATTAATCACCGATTTTAATTAAATTTTCAACTGTAATGCAATAATCAAAATTGAATATACATTTAAATGCGAAGTTAAAAAAGCCAATTAGGAAACTTCCTGCCTCTGTAATACCTAAGAAGGCGGCACCTGCTGCAAAAGCTGGGAGAGCCCCAAGAAAGTGAGCCTATTAATTATAGCAGTGTGTTTCTGATGATAATAGAAGAAGTATTTTTCTTTATTTCTAAGTATCGTTTGAGAGTGTAATAGATATTTAATTCTGTCTAGAGACTTAACCCTTTAGAAATCCACTTTTAAATATACATTACTCTTATCTAATATGAATCCTATAATTCATGATAGCAGAGAAAGAGAACTTGATTTCACTATTTTAGTGTGGGGAGATTGAATTATAAAATTAACTAAAGTTTAAATGAAGAAGTTCTCCATGAGGAAATAGACTTTACTTGTGTTGCTGATCGTAGCACTGATGGTTCTTGCCCCTGCTTAAGTTGAGGCTAAGAAGAAGAGCAAAGGCGGCATGGGAGGCATGGGCGGCATGGGTGGCATGGGCGGTGGTGGCGGCGGCCGTAAGTATCCATTAGTATTTTCTTGATCCTCAACAATAATTCGCTCTCTTTTCCTTGTTGAATGCCTTTAACTTGAGACTTTTTCGCACATGAAAAGCGATAAGAGGTCTCCTTAGAGTTGAGTGTCATGCAACACTTGTGGCTATCTCGAATATATTGTGGATGAATATGATGTTAAAACACTTTGATATAGCCTTTGGAAACAAGAAGTCCCAGATGATCTTTATTACTATCAGAGACGGATACGTAGATCCAGCTGGCATCGACAAGATGGCCAAGGACTTCCAAGGCATCATGTCAACTGGTGGCATCCAGGTGGGTATCGTGGGAGTGGACAAGAACTAGATGATTGCAGTCGCTAACAACATCAAGGAGTTGATTGAGATTAGAAAGTTCGCAGTTCAGATGGAGTAGGTGCTCAAGGTCGAGTATGAGAAGACCTCTTTCCCTGGCAGGTACATCACCGAAGAGGAGCGCAAGGAGCACAACCTCAGAGAAGGATGATTAGAAGGAGGATCTCTGAGCTCCCCCAAAGGCCACCTCTATTGACACTATTAGTATTAACAAGCAGCAGAGCGTGATTAGAGTAAACTTGGTCTATAAAACTTTCAGTGATTCAAAAATTTAGGGTTCATAAGTTTAAAGATGGTTAATTTGGGAAATTCTATTCATTCTTAAGCTTGTACTTGTGAAAGAGCTGTTTAAAAATTTCTAGAACACGAAAAGATATTGCTTAATTGGGAGTGCGTTTGAAACTGCATTTCATATTTCATTCACACTTTCACTCTGACACGTAGCAACTAAGAGAAAGTTAATTTCTTAAATTGGGAATATCTTGCTTTTAAAATCAACTTAAAATGTTATGTGAGGAGGAAGTCCCTTGTCTTGCTGTTTGTGGAATCTTAATAATGGTATTGTCTCCAAGCCTGTCTCTTATGTATGCTGTTAAACCTAACTTGATTGAAGCTTTAGCAAATCAGATGGGCTTTTAAGATCCTCATCTGAGATACAATAAGTACTCTATAACTTTGACCTTTTAATAAATACAATCGGATTAATCATGGTGCCGCTTTAGTTGCTGTTTCTCTTAGACTGCAGATCGCCTTTGCTAGAACTTTTCTTCAATTTCTTGCCCTTATTCAGAAGCACCCCACCCAGTCTGTCTTGAATTATCTAATTGTAAACAAGCAAAGGATTCTTAGGGATGCCGCTAGTGCTCTCACTTTTGAAGTTAAACTAAGAGGTAGATTGAGTTGGAGGTCTTGCTGTTAGGTAAGCCCCTCTATTATCATGCGTGACTCCGCCTAAAGTGCTTTCAGATCCGTTGCTCTTTACTGAAGCAGAGCCAGTTGCATTTATCATAGCAGTTATATGTCTCCTCTATTTTCCAAAAGCAGTATTCAAACCAGGACGAGCGGTATTTGCAGCCGCTTAGTGCTACAAGAAGCCTGAGCGAGTTTATCCCTAGTTCAAGTTGTGAGGATTATACTAAGTTTCAAAGCCAGTAGCCCTATCTGTTTAAGAGCCCAGGTTTTAATGTGTAGTTGAGGGCCGGACTACTGCACTAAAATTGATCTATGTACCTTGACCACCCCAAACGCTGCCTCCCTCTATAATATGGCCACTATCTTGATTTTGAGTATGCATGTCTTATAGCTTAGCCGCCAGAGTTTGCGGCTTTGTCTCATTTTAGTAAGTTTAGAAGTTAGTCTGAGCAAGTTTAAAATTCCTAGAGCCTGCTCTTGAAGTTGTTTTGGCTCTGCTTATACCAGCATTTGAAATTAGTTCTCCTTTAGGGGTTTATGAGGAACTATTTTTAGCTTGATTAAGAAGGGACTCAAGATTTACAACCTTCGCCTTTATGTCAAAATTGTTATTGTAAATTATAAGATATTATAGAATGTAAACGATTATCTTTAATGCACATATAATGTTGACATAGTGCCTGGTACTAGCCCCATTCTGGGGTGAGGCAAGCTTAGAGCTCTCACCTTCCTTAGAAAGAGTTAGGTAATCCTCAAATGTAGTCATAGTACCTTCATGATCTCTAGTCAAAGCTTTTATCACATCCTCTTCTGAAAGCTGCTTCTATTTAATTTGTTCTCTCGCTTAATCCAACTTTTGTTTCTCGCTGATCTTTCCCTCTTTGATCTTCTTCTGTTGAAGCAAGTCTTTCTTAAACTTATGGAAGCTTCTTAAGTGCTCATCTAGTGAGATAGTCGTTTGGGAGAAGAGGGTATCTCTTTGGTAAGTGCAATTCTAATAAGTGACTGGTTGGGGTGAATAGCTCAAGCAAGCCATCTTAAATGCATTTATCACGATCGATGATTGTCCTGAGCAACTAAGGCACTGCTTATCAAGAGTCACAAATAAGATAATTCAAAATCTTCATCATTAAGTCAGAATATTTTTCTATCCATCTAGTTGTTGGGAGCCTCTACCCTCAGACTGTTCATTCATTTTATAGGCATAGAGGGAAATGCTTTTCCTATCATACTCATCTTGCTCTCCGAGTCTCAGTAGAACTTGCACTGCTTCAATCACACCCTATTACAAGCCTGCTTAAGCTTTGCAATAGCTCTTGATATCCTTGGTTGCAATCTTCCCTTTTTCAATGTGCTCTTGCATGCTTCTGATTGTCAGATCTAGATCAGTCTTTTCCCTGATTCTTCTTCTCAACTCATCCTCAGCATCTTTAATATAGTTCTGCTACATGACTTGCACCTTAGCGATTTCTTTAGAGATGAGTAACTTATTTTCTTCAGTCAACTCAGCAATCACTCTACGTAGATCGTTTTCAGCTCTTTGTACTCTCTCTAGTCCTGAAGCAGCACAGGATCGCATATTCTGGCTAGACTTATGAGACTCTAAAACCATTTCAGCAAGGTCTGGGTGAAGATCGGACAGCTTAATCAGTTGCTTGTCTGTCTCAGAAGAAGAGACTGAGAGCTTGTTGCGGGATGAGTCTTCATCAAATTCCTAATCATCTTCATCAATTTCTTGCTCGTAAATCTGGTTCTTGCTCTTGCTTCTTACTGTTTACCTTGGCTTTAAAATAGAACACTACTAAAGTTAAGTTAATAAACTTTCTCTTTTTGGATTCATCTTGGACAGCGATAGTTTAGATCGAGTGCCTTGGAATTGGTGAAATCTTGCTGTTATTCTAATAAGTGGTTGCTTTCTCCTCTTCAATCTCAACCTTCATTATACTCATGCCTTTCTTTGGAGGAGAAAACTTTCTAGTTGAAGAGTGCTAGAGTGGCTGAAGACTGAGTTTGCTTGGATAATGCTGACCTAAGGCACCACTACTCATTATTGGCATTGGTGCTTTCGGAAGTTCAGTATATCTTCGAGATGAATTTGAGGCTGGCCTTTCTTTGCTCTTGGCAGGAGGTAAATGTGGGGCTATATTGAAGCTGAAGGGTATTTGCTTTATCATGTTTTCTTCATCGATCGGACCTTCAAACTGACTCACTCTACCTGGCTGCAAGCTACTCTCATTCTTAGAGTTTGGAGAGGGCTGCTTATTAAGGGTCTTCAAATTTTCAAGTGTGAGCTTGAACTTAGTCTCCTGAGAAGGTGAGTCTGAAGGATGATGATGAGGGATAGGAGATTAGTCTTCAATAGAGGCGCTATGCTACTTGTCAGATAAGAGCTTGAGATTGTTCTCGAACATCCTTTGAGCTGAGTCAATTGAGAGATTGTTGAGCTGCTCTCGCAAGGTGTCGTGGCTCTTGTTTAAGTTGGCAGTGCCTGAATTAGTAGTCACTGGCACCAAGTTAGTCTTGCGATCAGCTCTGATGTTGATGACATCCATGTGCTACTGCTCTGTGAGCTCTGGATAGTAAATCATATAGCTCTTCTTCTTGATTGTGTTGCCTTAGTGATCTGAGGGGGCACTGCTCTTACCAGCCCCTGCGACGCTACCCCCACCTCCTTTGCTAGGAGCTATGCTACCTTTACGCCCAGTACCGTTGGAAGGAATTTGATTATGAAGATGATCTGAGAGACTTGCTGAGTCCTTGGAGGGTCTTAAGATGCCACTCAGGTTAGATAGCGACTTGGAGTCCTCCGTGTAAAGTTGATTCTACAGCAAGTTAGCATTAAGGTGAAGCGGGTTAAACACTAATACAAAAGGATTTCCTTGGTCGTCAAGTTACAGCTCTTGCTCATGAGTGTCAAGGCGCTAAAAGGGAGATTAGCCAATATAAGATAGCATATAAGAGTGTACTCTAGCCTTTGCCGTAGAGTTGGTTGTGCTTCTTGATGCTGATATTCCTCTCACTGTCATCTTGGAAGAAGCTTTCTATGCTGCGATGCCCATCATTATTGTTATACTTTTATAAATAGAGATAGGATTATTGGTGGTATCACCACTCCGACTATTTTGGTGTAGGAGTCCATGCAGCTGATTCAAAGTCATCTGGTTGTGAAAGCTTCTCTAAACCATCAGCTTCAATAAACTCAATTCTAAGTTGTCAGCACATATATAATAGCTCTATCTTCTTGAGGATGGGGATAGAACTCTCCACCTTATTGAGGTTGGGGACTCCATCATCCCTCTCCACAGCGTCCCTCAGCACCCTATATTTGTGGCTCATATAGTCATTCAGCTTCTACAACGCCCGCTTTGGCAGGATGTTTGTCAGCGTCTCAGTTATGAAGTTCTGCACCTTTATAAGTTTATGATACTCACTTTGGTAATTTGTTTATGGGCATGTATTTCTCTAGGTAGTTGTCGGTCTGGGTGAGAGTCTGCTGGCAGTCATCAACTGAGATGCGGAGGAAGTGGAGTTCTTTCTTGAGGGTATCGAGGGTGCCTACGCAATGCTCGGTGTCCATCTTCTTATCGTGCAGGTTCATCTCTGAGTCGTAGAGTTCCTTGATATTGCGCTTGAACATCTCTAAGATGGTCTCGTGCCTCATCAGCTCCTCCTTGTGGGCCTGGACCGCTCCCACCACTGAGGAGAGACCGTTCATTTGATTGGTGAAGCGTTGCTCCAGCTGAACGGTTTGGTGGGTAAGGTGTCTTCGCTGCTCAGTCAGCTTGTCGTCCAGCTGCCCCTTCAACAAGTCGTACCGCTTAATGATGTCGTCGGTGTGGTCGTAAATAATTTCCTATAAATTTTTTATGGTCTCTGAATCGCTGGTACTGCTTGTCATACTGGAACACTTGCTCCTCAACTACGCTCAGTTTCTCTGCATTGGTCTGGACTATAGAGCGCATGTCCGAGTTACTCTGCTGCACCTTGGCCTCCATGATCTGGAACAACTGCTTCACCTCTATAAATAAAACAGAAAGTAATAAATATAATATTTTTATAGCAGCTCCTGCTGTAGGTCGCTGATGTTGCCAGAGCGCTGGAGGGTCTTGTGGAGGATGAAGTCCAGCTCGTTGAATCGCCTGGTGATTGTCTGGTTCTACAGAAATATCTCCCTACACTTCTCCTCGTTGGTCTTGGCCTTGACAAGATAAACCTCTCTAAAGATATTGATATATAATCTGATATAGTTTAAGTCTAGTGGCCGAGGATGGTGGTGCACATCTCCCTCACAGTAGTCTCAATGTCAAAGTAAATAATCTCCTTGGGAGGCAGCTTAGTCATGATTGCTTTCTCGTCCATACCTATCTCTGGTCCTCGATAGACAGCCAGATTTATCGATTGCGACTCAAAACTACTCACTTATTTGTAATAGGCATTTTAAGTTATGATGATTGCCCAGTTTGATTCCCTTAGCCAGAAGCCTATTAGCTACTCAACATTTTCCTAGATTCCTAGGTTTACCAGTCATGTCTATTTGGTGATGGAGAGGCTGAGGAGTTTCCCGCAGCCATCGAAGTGTCCTTTCTCTAGCTTGCCTGTAAATTTGGTGAGAGTCCACCTCTGTTAGAGTTTGCTGGCTAGTTAGAATTCATATTTAATTTATTTTTTATCTTCTCTAACTTCTCTCTCCAAATTTCTTAATCCAAGAAGGATGATCATAAGTAGAAATCTTCCCAATTAAGTAGTTTCTTGAGAGAAAGAAAACATAAATTGCAAGCTTTAATATGAAAACCCTTGAGTGAAGGGACTTTATTAGGAATATTTATTATTGAAAAGAGAGTGAGTGAGATATTTTAGTGCTCCTTACTCTGTGTCAATGGCGATGCGCGCTTTGAAAAGTGCTATACTACTGAGCATTAGCCTGACTTAGCTGCATGATGTTGCTCATTAGTTGATTGCGGGAGGATGAGTGGTGAGAATTCATGTTAGAACTAAGATTCTTGACTACCTTAATCGCATTCTTGTCTATGCTTCTCGCGGTCTTACTTCCCTGATTGATGACGATTGCAGAGTTGTCCTCTTATTATAAATTCAAACTGAGGATTTAAAATATTTGGCTCTTCCTAATCAGAATGAATCATCCTATCAGCTCTGTCTCTCTAATCGAAGGTTCTAAGTTGCTACTCATCGATGCTTAGTCCGTTGAAAGCGGCTAAATTAAAAACCTAATCCACTAATTGTAAAGCGTTGTTGGAAGAGTATGGTCTCACTATACTCTGAATGACTTTGTTTACACTCGAAGGATTCTGCTGCTAATTAGCAGAGGAGAGTACTCCAGCATTCTTTTGATAGAAGTTTATATTGTTCTGGCTAGAGCTGTTTGCTAAGGTGCCTGCGCTGCCTGGCTTTGAATTTTAGTTGCTTCGATGCGATTATAGGATGCTATTTAGGTTCACTGTTTAAGTGGCAGAAGGAGATTAAAGGTGCTGCTGTTGCTATTAGCTTAGTGCTGTGTGCAAGTTTGAAGAGCTCTGATAATTTGCAATGCCTTTTAATAATAAGTTAAAAGAGAATACAAAAATATTTTGGTATGCCATGTTGAGCGATTGAGCCATTAGGTTAACCTAATGGCTAAGAGAGTTGATGCGCGCTCTGATTCTTCACCAACTTAGATATTTGATAAGCTATTCAAACTTAAATGAGAAATAGACTTTAAACATAATTTTGCTGCTGATGAAGGTTTCTTTGATCCACTGTTTTACTTGGCATCTTAATTGATTATTAAATATTTATGATGAATTAAACTAGTAGTTAAAGTTTACTTTGAGACAATCCTGGACTTACTCATATTAGCTTTCGATTCGTTTGAAGTTTGCTGGTTGATAAGCTAGGCTCGCCTCAGCACAGTGCTCTAGTTTTAATTACTATGAGCACCCTTGATGATTGCTGAAGCTGGTCTTTCAGTTACCAAGTTGCTTTACCTATGAGTAGTTGAAGTAGTAGTGAACATCTTGTAAAGTGACTACTACTACTGTGAAACAGAAGACAGCTGGTTCTGACTCAACTAAGTCAGAGGTTATTGAGAAGTCAATGACCCATTAGGCTGCTGATTTAGTACTGAGCCGGAAGCGGATTTCTTAATGACTTAACTTAGAATCTTAGCCTTCTTATCACTGCCAGAGTGAACTCCCGAAGTAACTAGGTTTGTTGAAGTAGAGTTTTAGGAGAGCTTGTTTGTGAGATTTCTTGATATAGGCTGTGAACCAGAGTTAGTGAAAGGTGCGCTCACTTTCTTCTTCTTTGTTGAAGAGTTGTTATTGTGCGAGATTGAATTATTATTTGTGCTCCCACCTTGAGTAGTTTTTCTCTCTGTGCTACCTGCTGTGTTATAGATGGTGTTTGAATTTTAATGAGACATTCCTTGGTTTCTCGTTCTAGATTTATTCCCAGCAGCTTAAGTTTTAGAGTGTGCGTCCTATGAGAATAGGGACTTTTAAACGTTCTCCTTGATGATTTCATGTAGAACTGAATCGGGCTGCAGCAGGCCTCCATCTCCTCTTTGCCTTGAGGTCAAAAAGCCAGTGGGAACTATAGGTCCACCAGTTAAGGCTCCGGCTCCTAATAAGGTGTTCATCTCTTTGAAGTGGTTCAGCTTTGAACCTGCAAAACCTGCTGAGTACCTTTTCATCAATTGAGGCTGAGAAGATACAGGAGCTATTTATCTTTAGAAGAGTAAATGCGGATCCCAGGAAAGCTTTTTATAAGGAGAAGTAAAGTCTAGGAGCTGCTTAGCATTAGAATCTTGCGATTAAATTACAATCCCTCCACTTCCTTAAAGCTCGCTACTTAATCTTTCAAAACCCTATGAGTTAGGTTTTGATCTATCTTGGTAAGTTTTTCGAAGATTGTCAAGCCTTAGCGCCTCATCAACTTATGAAGCTAATCATTCCTCTCTTATTTTCTGGCTTGAGGTCGGGCTCGGATACTTAATCATCATAGACGAGAACTTGCAACTAATCATTCATGACTGTAGCTCCTTTATTTTAAAAGGTGCTGAAAATATTAACCTCTCTAGTTGTCTAAGAACCTTATTCATTAGAATAGTTGAGGAATCATGTCTTCCAAGGAATGAGCCTCTTACGGTAGAATTCCTAGACGCACTTTCAGCCTTTTGGAGAAAGTTTATACTCTGTCTCTTTAGCTTAACTTGCATCTAGCTACTAGATTTCTTAAACTCAAAGGGCATGCTATTCATTCCTTGCATACCATGCCCAGAAGGCAGAGATCTCTCCTGAATTATTCTGTTAATGCATGTGACAAGAACCAGAGCTTTGTCGGTCGGTCATAGAACCCATGACTGCTACAGTTCCATTCATGTTGTAGTTATTGAGGAATATTTCCGCAACTTGAGCGTTGAGTGTTAGTAGTATTAGAGATGAGGATATTGTTATTCCTTGAGTTAGATGGCTTAGGTATGTTGTGATTATTAGAAAGGCGGGACGAGCAGTTATTAGTGGTAATACTCTTTACACTTGAGTGTTCGCTCTCAGTAGAGGATGGATTTTTCTCGTGCTTGCTAATAACTCGTTGTAGAAACTGCGGCTGTGTTTATTGGGGGTGAAAACTACTTCCACCTCCTCTGTGACTCAACTGCCCAGACTCGCAGCCCAAATCTTGCTGGAGACCTTCCCACACCAAATTCTTGACAAGGATTTTAAGTGGACAATTTGCGAGAGAACCCAGCGGTCTATGACCCAGATTTGGTGAAGTTGCGGGAGGATGGCTGTTGACTTGCAATAGCAAAATCTACACCTTCAGGCTTTGTGGACTTCACATTAAACATGTTATAGGTTGAGGCCGCTGCTTGATCAATATTATTATTGTTATTGTAATCTTGAGAGCTTGCTTTATTATTCTGCTTTTTTAAAATAATATTGGTAAACCAAAAAGAACACCAGCTGAGATACGATAATACTTTCTTACTATCAATTATATTTGGTCTAAGTTTATTCGAAATTATAAAGTTGTTGTGATTTAATTATGAATCTCTCTCTTAGGAGCCGTTAGAAAGTATCTAGCAGTGCGAGCTGATGCCCCTAAGGTTATTATTCATTCGCTCTTGCAAGTCCTTTGTAGTTTGGAGATTTATGTTGAGCAATTCTTATCAGTGGAGAGGTCCAGCATATCGAAAGAATCCAAGAACTCATCCCCGCTGGCGCCTCCATTTTCTGGCTTGCTATTTAATAGGTGTGCTGCATGCTACTGCTGAGAATTTGCCAAATTAGGGACTTATCCCCCGCCTAGGATCTAGTTTGTCGTTGAGCTCCCTGCTACCTGGTTACTCTTGTCTCTGAAGACATATATACATGCAACCATAAAACTCCAATTTTTTAATTGATTTGAGACTATAGCATCTGGTCGCTTGTTTTCTTCGCAGCCTCGAAGCTGCTACTGGTTATAGTTATTAAGAGAGGAGAGTGCCTCGTTTGAGTCTCTTCGGCTCTTGATGTTGTTTTTGCCAATCTTGGCATTGATGAGTGAACTTTGATGAGACGAGTGGTGCTGATTATTAAGGTGTAGCATCCCTGTGGTGGTCTGCCCATTCGACGTCACTGGCTGGGTGGTTGCTGAGGTGAGTCCACTCATTTACCCACCTTTCAAGGTGTTTGAAAAATTGGAGAGCTCCTTCATCAGATCAGGGATATTTTGCAAAGATGTAGAATAACCTGCCAGCCCTCCTGCTGTAGTGGCCTTTAAGAAGGGGAGTTCATAAACTAGTACTCGTTGTTGCTTCGAGGAGATGACAGATTCTACGATATCTGCTTTTAAAGCTAAACCTCTTTAGGGTTTTGACTTGAAGATATGTCCAGATAGCGCAAGTTTTTAATATTCTGCGATAATATTTACGACACATATCCTTCATCTTCTTAAATTTGATTTCCTTAAATTTACAGATGCTCTAAATTGTTCAAGCTACTCAGTTGACTTGCAATGAAATATTATAAAGGAATAATAGGGAAAGTGAAAAATGCAAGCTCTAGGAAATTAGAAATTTGATTATTGGAGATATTGAGTCGCCTGAGTGCCTGGAATTATTGGATTCCTTGGAAAAGTCTGAAGTTGATTGTGCGAAAGATCCAATTCCTAAACTTGGCACGAAATTCGAGAGTCAACTCTATCTATCATGCGCAATCCCTTTCCTGCCAGATTTATGCTTGAGAAGTTCATTTAGCCTGTGGGAATTTGCTAATGGCCACTATTGAATAGAAGATTAACACCATTTATCGATTCTCTAGTGAATGTAAAAACATTGGGAGGGTATAATAATTTGTGATAGATTTATTTTCTTACCCTTGATAGGACTGGAGAAGGAGTTGAGAGAAAGTTGGCACTGTCATTTGCTGAGGGGGTAATTATATGCAGAGGCCTTGATGCACGGATCCGAGGGACGAGCGAGATTGTGCGCTCCCTGATTTCTTCAACTGTTGCTACGAAGGCATCTAATTAATTATAAAAATGGAAGAAAACATTTTCCTTATTTCTAATTGTAAGTATCTGTTAGGTAGAGTTGGTGCTGAAATTAATTGGCCTGAAGAGCAGTGGCTTAGCTAGAAGAAGTCTGCTGTTAATATTTCTTCATTTTAATATTTTCAAAAATATGCTTACTAAAAGGGGACAAAAATGTTATACCTTAATATAAAGTAACATGAAATATTTCAACTTCCCCTTTTTTTGCTTAATTGCTTGTCAATTTTCTTTCTTGATACACAAGAAACTGTAATCAAGAATAGTTTAAATTATCTTGAAATATACAGAGAGTGTGCGCATGAAAATGAGGCAACATTCTAGAAATTTACTAATCACCTAGCATCAAATATCAATTATAATTAGGAGGATATTATTGCGTGGAGGATATTTACTTTAATTTGTGAGACATCAAACTAAATTTAATAAACTAAAAGCAACCAGTAAATTGTATCTCAATTATTAAGCGGCATCATCCCAAAAAACCCTTTAATTAAATAAACTTTCACTACGCTAATGTCCGAATCCAAGTTTGTCACAAAGCTCAAACTGCCAAGTCCTAAGGGACTAAATCCTTAGCTATCGCCTGCAATCAACAAGAGCTAGAAACTATTAAGGTTCCCAATATCCACGAGGTCCCTCAATGGAGAAAGCCTCCCTACTTATTTCATTATTTTCATTTTAAATAAATTGTAATTCTCAAAATTATTGAAGCAATTAAGGTGATAGTGATCTAAATTAGCAAAAATATGGCAGGCAGTCGCTCGGAGCTATTTTAAACATAAAGAACCAACTGAGCAGCTTTCAAGAGCTGCCCATCCTTCAGTAGAACTCTCCAGCCTCTTAATCTAGAAACAAGTGCTCATAATTATTTTAATGATTACTTTTTATAATATGAATAAGTTAAGCTTGCCGCGCATCGGTGAGTACAAAACTGTGGATGATAGGGTCCACTGAAATAAGATACCCTTCTAGTTTTAAATTATGAAATATGGATATAGCTCAAAACGATGATGGCAGCTTCAAAGAAAGGAATTTAAGGAACTTTCGAAATTTAAGACTCCAGAGACTTCAATAAGAATAAGAGTTGAGTCACGATAGTTAAACCACTCCGACTCCTTTGCAAATTCGCTAAGAAGTATAATGTCTCTTTCCTTTATGATTTGATATAAGTGTAAAAGGTGATGAGTGAGTAAATCGGCATGTTTCAAGACAGATAGAGCTAGAAATTTTCAAAGAGCCCTCAAGTCAAAGCATTGGATCATATCAGAAGCATAAAGGGAATAAGCAATCAAAGAAATTCCCACCTTAATTCGAGCTCAGATGCTCTGATTTAAAATGACAAGAGTCTTCATTCGATCGATAGCTTAGATATCAAACACAAGGACTCACAGTCGAAAGATAGCAGCTATCGCTCTTAAGCGGAAACTGGGGCTGACTCTTTCAAGTACTTCAACTTTAAGATAAGAGTAACTGACTCGCACCAAGTCTCACATGAGAAAGATATAAATATCATGCACAAAATAACTCCTTCAATCACTGCTGATTTAACACTCAATCAGGATGCTTTGATCTCTCACAAAACCTTAAATAGCAATAAATAATTGATTCCAAGATACATTATTTAAGAGAAGTAGTGGCAACAGAAAAATAACTACTCTCACTTGAATCTATCACTTGATGATTCTAGAGATCAAAGTAGCATACTAGCTGGCATTTACTTTGGTTAAAAGAGTACCGCTCTTTTAGGAGACACAAACTAAAGCATAGAGAATTTCTCTGAATGCAAATACGTAAGCAGGAAAGACCAACAGAAGAAGCTAAATTTAAATCTGCATCATGTGCACCCTCTCATCAACATAGATAAACTTTACTCGTAACCTCAATAGCTCTCTTATAATGGAAGAGAAGAGAAGCTCACCAAGTTCTCTTCAATCAAATCTTATAACCTTTATTTGAAGAACTTCCATCTCACTAAGTCTTTTGGGAAGCTCTCTCTCAAAAATGTCGATAGCTCTCGCAATTAATTAAGTGAGAGTAGATCTAGAGCATTGCTAAATCAGACAGACCCTTCTATAAAGGGCTTGAAAGATATTAAGGACTCTCTCTCAACTCTTAAAAAATTCGACAGTGGACTGGAGTTAAGGCAACTAGTCGGGAGTAAAGCAGGCTTTAAGATTAAGGTTAATGATTTCTAGAATGATAATGAATCACTGAGAGGCATAACTCAACTATCTCCTGATGTAAAGCAACTCAAGAAAGTTGAATTTGAAAGTCCTAGTCCTCCTCAGGCAGCTACAAGAAACATTTCACAAAAGTTGACCTTTTGCAATAAAACCTATCAACTATTGACTAAACGAGAAAACGTTTTTAGGAAAGTACAAAATCGACCAAGGTAGTCAAGTTGAGAAATAATGCTGACAATTTTGGCTCAAAAGACAGGAGAATAGAAGTTTAAGGTGACTAGATTGGAGATGGGTCAGGAAGATCAAGTAAAATTTAGTCCAGGATTTAAAGACAGCAGAGGGATACAGATGACAGTAGAAAGCGCATCTCGCTCTTGTTGAAAATTCTCAAGCAAGCGAAGTACAAATTCAGAAATCAAGACTTCAAAAACAGCAAACTAGTAGTTTAGGATTAATAGAATCAATCATCTTCTGGAGTCTCTTCGCCTGAGAAGCTAATAACAGAAAATAATATTTAAGAGAAGAATTCAGGAAAGTTAAGTTTGAAAGAAGAATAGTAGTAGTACAATAAGAAGTCTAAACCCATCTCGGGTAGAACTCAAGTATATCGATAGCTGGATGAGTCCTCAATTGAAAGGTACAAGGCTTTCACTTAAAATTACTGCAATTTAGAAATGCCACCAATTCCTGAGAGCTCAAAGGTAGGCTCAGCTAAAGAGCAATAAATGAAGTCAACCTTCAGAAATCTGAATAGAGAAACTCCAAGATTGGAGATCAATGGAAAATTTATTTTTCTATATTTGAGGAACTTCAACTGGTAAGACCCAAGATTAGGGCAGTCCAAGTTTCAAACTAGTTAAAGTAGCTAATCATGAACACATTCACGTTTTTACTACTTCATTTATATAATCAAGTAATGAAGGTAGAGATCCCTGAGGGTGATATAAGCATGAACATAGTCTAACAAAGAGGCTCAAGAAACTAAACTTAGAGACTAGAGGAGTTAAAGACAGAGCCATTGCCCATATTATAAGAAAAGTAAGAAAAGAGTATGAAAGTGTAATTGAAAGGACTGGGAGAAGGCTTGAGTATCTCAAAGATTGTAAACCTCCCCAACTATGTATCTGTGAAACGTATGAAAGAGAAAGCAAGGGCAGAGCTTTTGCAAAAGGATGAAATTATTGGACAGCGGTAGTCGAGGAATCAAACACGTGAAACCTAGAATAATCCTTCTTCTTTTAAAAATTTCAATTTCATCCATCAATTTGAATTTCTTAATTCTAAATAGCTGACGAGCAAGCTATAGAAGAAATTGCAGTTGAGGCAGAGCTTCTATGAGTCTTAAGACTCGCAAGGCTTTCAAGTTTAGAAACTTAATCCCAAGCTTAATGCCGAACAAAACTTATTTTTTTCTCATCATTATATTTTTAAACTTAGATTTGAAAGATGTGATCAGATGATCAGTAAACTAAAGAATAAGATTATCATTTGCTTTTGAAAGTACTCAAATTATTTCATTCTTTCAGAGAAGGCTCGGATGCTTGAGGTAATTTTTAAACAAAATTGATTAATAATTGATCTATAAAATGTTCTCGCTAGGTGGACTCGGAGGGTGGGCCTTGATTGCTTCCAGTGTCAAGATTCTTACAGGTACCATTTTAGTTATCCTCATAAAGCTTATTTTAAAAGCGCTTTTTAGGAGCTTCAACTTTAAGCAAAGGAATTAAAAGCATCATTGCAAAGACTGACTTGTCCAAAAAAGAAAAATAATTTCTAATAAAATCAAGTGATCATTCAACTATTTTGAGTTTTATTTTAAAGATAGACTGAATTTGAAATCGTTGGAGAGAAGGCTGATTTGCATAACTCAGCCACTGAACTAGTGCCTAATGAACCAGTCAAACTACAATTCGCTAAAACAGAAACCTCTCGATCAGAGTGCCAACCTCATAGAAGAAATTGTACTCTTTATAAATAGAGTCAACAACACTCCTAACTTCATCTAAACTTATTTATACATCTTTAATGTATTTAGGGATATCTTTGATGAGGAGTTCAGTGTTGAATTGGAGCATTATTGTAAAGAGCTAGAGTTTACAATATTGAAATGTCTTTTATCAAAATGTTAATTTTCTAAGTTTCTCGTGTAGACTCTCTAACTGGCGATTAATCTCAATCAGATTTTTGAGTAAGGGAATGCTGACCAATAACTTCAGCAAATTAACTAAGCGAACAACAGAAAAAGCGATTTGCAACTTCTTTCTGACCAATAAAAGCCTAATACTCTGAGCATGACTGCATTTTCGAAGGCCTCGCACCGACTTAGATCTATGAGTTTGGTGAGCGGGTATTTGATGGCTTAAAAGGGTCACTTGTTTGCCAAAATAGCTGGAATTAATCAGCACGGGGATCTTGAATCGAGGTGGGTCCTAGTCTTTGGGGATGCGAGTGAAGGCGATCTCTCAAGCTCTCAAAGTGAGATGAACATCGTTTACCATCCTTTGATATTATTTCTTGTGCTTGTATTTATCATAATTCCTAAGTACAAGAGATTCCAAATGGATATCATGAGGTGCTCCGGAGTTATAGAAAGATAGCCAACTCAGTAAGCTAAGGTTAATCAAAATCTAAGCCAAGAAAACTCATTCAATTACAGCAAGCAGTATTAGTGAAATTTACAAAAAAAATTAATTTAAAGTACTCTCTTTAGAATCAGAGCATGCTTAGTGAAAATTCCAGGATCCATGACAAGAGTTCCTATAATAGGAGGAAAGGAAGTGATCCCCTTTAATAGCTCGAAATTCAGTTGAAGAAGAGAAAGCGCTTCACATTTGTGCTCAATTACTAAATGAACACGTAGTAGATTCAAAAGCAAAATCCCCTGTTTCAAGAACTTGAGGGCCTGGTAAACGAAATATAAGAGGCCTCTAAGAATAATATAAATGACTTGCTTGAAGAGGAGCAGAAGTAGAAAGATTTTCTCTCTAAGATCAATTTGGAGAGTGAACAGTAAAGCTTCTAACAAATACTCAATGAGAGGCAGAGAGGAGACTGGATAGAGTGGAACTGCACCACTGAGGACTTCTTCTTAGTGGTATGATAATATCGAATTTCTTAAAACCGTTTAGGAAATGCAAAAGCATCTACCGAATAGAATGATTGAGAAGTTTGCCTTTCGATTAGACCGAGAAAACTAGTAACAGAAAGTGCTTTAAAGTGAACAGTTTTCTCTTATAGATGTAAGCAGTAGAGATTCTTAATTTAATTTAATGATTAAACTTATTTCCTTAGATAATTTACTTGCTTCGATTGAGTGCATACGAAAACGAGATTCAATAAAAGTTTGGCCATAAATCGAATAGTAAAATCTTGGATTATCTTTCTCTTTATAATGAATCGCAGAAGTATGTCTCCTAGCAACTTGAGTTCAACAAACAGCAGAGAAAACAGGATAGGATATCCTCGAGGGGATTGATTGAGCAAGAATTAAAAGATTATAAAGTACATTTTATAATAAATTCCTTCATGTTAAGATTAGCGAGTGGATTTGAAAGACTTGGAGATGGACGTAGACGCAGAGGTGAATGAGTTACATGGCCTTTCTCACATTCAAGCCTCTGATGAGGAGCTCTACTAACTCCTATGCTGTAACACTAACTGAGTTGACTCTCCTCGCTTTCTAATCTAGCGATAATATTCTACAATAGCTAAATGAAAAGACTCTACTACTAAGATTGCCATCTAAGGTTAATTTATTTCCTTAAATCAAGATTTTTTTTCCTTCTCCTTTGAAATTTATTAAAAAAAGTGAAAATGAAAGGATAATTATAACACTTTCAAACAGGAAACAAACTAATAAATCACTTCTATATTTTAGACTAGCTTAGTTTGTTGAAAAACTAAGATACCCTTTACAAAATGAATAAGGAACACATTCTTCTAATCATTAAAAAGATTATAATAATTATTTTTTTTAATTTTTTTTAAAAACAGTAACCAATTTCAATCCCTCCCACAAATTTGATAAACTTACAACGCAGGGAATTAAAACTTGAAATCACTTAAGGTGGGTCAACAACAATCTGGTCAAAGCTAGACGCATTCCCTGAATTAGATAACACAGGCCCTTTCTCACAGAGAGAGCAACACTAACTCCTACAGATAGATATAAAACCAAGTGCTCAAATCGGTTGCAACGAATTACATAAACTAGGGGTAGCATAGTGAGAGAAATGAAGCTGGGAATATGAGGGGAAACTTCTCTGCTTAGCCCTTCATTAGAGGAAATTTTAAAATTAATCCCAAATATAAAAAAATAAAAAAAATATTGATTCAAAAAATATTTTTAAAAAGTTATGTATCAATAGCCTAATTAGATATTTCAAGCCTAGAATCTTAAATCAGCTAGATCATAAAAGTTTTTAACAAAAAATTATTTTTTTTAAAACAAGGGAAATTTTGAGTATAACTTTTAAATTTTACTAAGAATTATTAGAATAATATAGATCGTCCATAAACTATCAGTATTTTATAACTAATGATTATTTAGAAAAGCAGAGCAAGCAGCAACGCCAGAAACGGAAGCAATCTCTCTCTTAATTGATAATAATTTACAATTTATTTTATCTCAGATAAAGAAGCAACTCAAACTAGCCTGCTGTGCAGATTAAACCAAGGCAGACGATGTAACGGACTGCTAGCCAGACAGAGGGAGACTTCCTAGTTATAAACAACCAGAGCCTTGCCTTCCCATAGGATGGTTTCAGATCAGCAAGAGAGAAGCAATACGTTCATCTGCCGAGCTATTTAAATACACTTTCACTTATTTTTAATGCGATTATGATATTCCGGTGCAATGAAATCTTAGTAACACAACAATTCAATGGGAAATAATCTCATCTCTAATAACCACAATAGCTAGCAAAATCTTGCTCTAAATCCATAGAATTAAATCCTCCAGCAGCCTTTTTCGATGCTTGTTATGAACTCACTCTCTCAAATCAAATGTCATATCTACTTTCAATTATTATTTGACCTCAAATAAACACTCATTAAAGTACGAGGCATACAAAGGCGTTTCTTCAACAGAACCTAATTTCAGAGAAGATCACAGAAAATTAGGCATAAGAAGATCAGCAATCACCCTATAAATAAAAAGTTGAGGTTCATGAATAACCATACCAAGCTAAAGCAACCTAGAATAGGCTTTCATTCGGTCAGCCGTTATAAAATCAGGTAGATTAAACTGGTGCTAAATAAAACTCCGATGCAGTTATAGGAGATAGATAATCGTAGCATAGATCTACATCTCTTCAGAATCCGGTAATTACAACGAGGTAACTAAAACCGGGACCTCCTTAAATAAAGAACACCCTAAATTTAGAAGAGGGAAGCAAGGATTTTAGGCTACATTAGGAAATTAACCAAGAATAAGCAGTGAATATAAAGGGCCATCCAAGGAATAAAGGGAAGCTAAATTAATTAGAGCATAAAGATGAATCCTTGAATAAGTAGCCAAAGATATCTTCAAATTCTTCACAGCTCGATTCCTTCCAAGAGCTCAATTTGCTTTAAGATATATCGCCTCAGGCCAGGTAGGGCCAATTGGTGAAAAACTAGCGCGGGTTGATAAATCTGCAAGAGATCCCATCTCTTGCCCTCAATAATCTTATGAAAGAGGAGTTAAATCAATACTAGCTTCCTGATCCCTAAAACAGAGGAATATCTTAAAGCAAGAGGGGAAGCTCGTAGATGCAAAAGCGGTCTGTATCTTAGATACAAGAGCTTAATCATAATAGAGGGGAGGTGAAAGCACTTTTGAATTAGAATGGTAGACCATAAGGAGGATAATCAAGTTATGAAAACAAGCAGTCGGCCAGATCACTTAGTGGTAATCGCCCTTAGACAGCTTTCATTTATAGAAAACTGTGATTCATTCTTTTTTTAAAATTCTATTCAGGAGCAAGTTAAAAGCAAGACCTAAAGTAGAAAAGAATCTCCTCGTCGTGGGTATTTAAATTTAATTAAAATCTTGCGCTAGCATAATCAATATATTTTTGGTAATGACAAAAGTTAGGACGCATTAAATCTGATTTAAGCTCCAAATGAGTCAAAAATACCTTCCCAACAGAACTATTTTAAAATGGCAAAGAGACCAGAGAAGCCAGATAAGTTCATTTAAAACCAGAAGGCCTTGACTCATTTTTAAACAATTGAAGGTGATAATACTCATAGATAGGTGGCCGAAGCTGGAAGTAATTAGGAGGAGAAAGGAAAGAGGAAGAACTAAGAGTAGAAGTTTTTTATCATCAAGCAGATGAATAGTATTTTTTATTCTAGCATATTTTACTTATTGTATGAATAGGAGTAATAGTTAACAGAGGTTAGGAGGAAACAAGGAGAGAGCTGATCGAAGTTAGTCAGGACTTTAAAGATACCGAAGGTGAGCGATCTCTCTACGATTTAGTAAATTTACAACACTGGCTCTGTCGTTTCTAATTCGCAACCTTCATTTGTAAACTATTTTTAAAACATGAGATCTGCCTCTTCCTTATCTAACAACTAAAGCAAGTATAAGAAGTCGATCGCAAAGAATGAATTGACATAGTAAACTTAAAGTGCTGGTAAATTATGGCCAATTTACTTATGTGAGTTTAGCAGCAGTATTTGAAAAAGCTAAATGGAATAACGATAAACTCAAATCGTGACATAAATGTAGCCCAAAGTCACCTTGACAATGGAATTTCTAACAAGGAGCTGCAGTTTTACACACAGCAATAAAACTCTTAGAGATTTAAAGGCTCCTCATAGAATCATCAGCCTTCGAGCACCGAGGATTCTTAACTGAAAACGATTGACAGCTAGTTTCAAAGATAGAGTTATCAATAATCTGCAAGGAGGCAAGGTGGAACACACGTCAAAACAACTGACTAGTATAATACACTCTAAACTTCTTAAATATATCAATCTGAGACTCCTAATAAAGTCTCCCACTCTAATGCAAGATCTCTAGTCAAGAAATATTTCATTTACAAAGTTCTTACATATAATTAAGCGAAGAAATAGTTCAAAGAGGATTCTCAGCAGTACTCAGTAATAAGTAACAGCAACATAGTAAGCGAGTCAAAGCCAAAGGCAGATATTTCAAGCACTGGAGGATCAAGTAGTCAGTTTTTAAGCAAGCTGAGGATGCGAGGAAATTTAGGTAGGTAGAAATTAAAACTATGACCTGGCCCCAAACTAACATCAGTACCTCTCGGCTAACTAGAGCTCGATGGTGGCAGGTCAGACCCAGATGTCTGCCAATAATGCTCATATTATGAGCAGTAACCATTCATATCAGTCTTACATTAACAACCATGCCTCAAAGACAAGTCAGAGCTAGGGGCTCAAGAACTTTGCTTCAACCTTTTGACGAGGGATAGAACAGCTCAGGAAAGTATCTCGTCATGTCTTCAAACAAAAAAAAAAAAATAAAATAAAATAATTTAAAAATTATGAAAACAAAGAAAAAAAAAAATGTTTAAAAACTTTTTTGAGGCCTACAAGACTCTTCAATCAATAGAACATCAAGCTATCACAAATGAAAAACAGTGACTAGGTAGTCATTTAATCTTCTGCCTCATATCAAACGCAATAGCACAACACTAGCTTTAATCACCTGCTTATCGAAGTGGATTCTCAATTTCAGTTGGTACCTTTGAACGGCCAAATGATCCCATATGCTTAGCAAGACCAGTTTGGAAAAAGCTCTTTATCAGCTTTCTAGAATGATATAAAATCTTCATACCCCATGCAGAGTAGTGACTAATCCCCTCTTACTAAAAGACCCAAGGTCATAGTCAGATAAAATAGAGTAGGGAATAAGTTAGAGCAGATAATAATTTCAAAGAGGAGCCAAGCATAAATTACTTCCGCGAGTTTGAGGAACAACAGTTGTTCTTATCATCGCTATAATATTTTAGTTGGTTTCAAGAAATATGGATTCAAATTTAGTCTAAGGTGGTAATATTAACTAGGAGCCAAACTATTTTAGCTAGAAGCAGCTTACTAGAAATAAAGGATCTCAGTAAATCTAGAACTATCCTTCCTAGGGCTAGTTTAATAAGGATCAAGATCGATTGGCATTCAATAAATAAGTTTTGAAAGTTCAAGGCTAGCATAGAAATGAATTGCCTTCACAAGAGGAGATGCTTCAGCTCATAAAGTTCCAACAGCAGTAGTTAAGGAATCAAGAGTAGTAACTGCAGAGTCTAAAGTATTAAGAGGGTGAAATAGGAGAGAGCGAGGATATTGAAGAGAAGATTTATGTATAGAGGAAAAGTATTGATTCACTTCCATCTAGAACCAAGCGTGTATTTAAATTAAGATAATAACTTATTTAAAGCAGTCAAGCATTGATCTTTCTCACATTGAAAGATCTACTCCGTACAGGCGAGACTTAACCTTGTCTGAGAGTTATATCACAAAAGTAGGCGATACTACTCATGAGGAATTCGGAGATCTATTACAAGCTATGAAAGATTAAAATGATTCTGTTTATTAATTTATAAGAAAGCTTTTACTTACTTTCTAAGCTTATCAACACTTATCAGAATAGATATATCAAAAATAAGATATGAGAAAGTTTATATGCGCAGTTAAATAGATAAATTTGTATAGCGATGAATGGTATATTTTGGTGTATGTAGAGTCAAAAGTATCTCTATCATTAATGGTCTCTCATTTTCAGACGTGAGCCTTATTTACTCCGCACCAGCAAGCTCTAACTTGCGACACCATTTTGATTAATTGCAAACTTTCTTTTATTGCTCCTCAGGCCGTAACCACTGCTCCTATAATGTTAAACCTTAATTTAATATTTGCTGTCGATCTCTTGTCTGAGTCTGGAAATCTCCTTGAGTCTTTATTTCCCTGCAAAAGCCTTGACAACTCTCCCATCATGTGCATCCCTATCCAGTAATTCTTTATCTACTCTATTCTGGCAGTCATTTAGCTTCTAGGTGATAAATTAAAAGTTAATTTAGTTATTAAGTGACCTCTCCAAACCTATTTTCCTTTTCTTTGATGAAGCTGCAGGTGCTCTCCTTCTCAGCTATCAGAAGTCCATCTAGGCAGTTCACGATATTTTGAAGTTTCGTCTTCTGCTACTATTTAGAGTAGCTATCCTATTCTCTTCTAACACTGTACTTATTCTGCTTGCTTTAAAAATAATAGAATAAATAAATAAATACTTATTATGATGATTGCTATTAGTATTTGAGTTCTGTGAAAAAGAAGAGAACAACTAGAATGGCTGTCTATTTTTAGCAATAATTTAGTTTACTATTTGCTATGAGCAGTTTGGCTAGTTTCTTTAAACTTTAAATGCCTATTCAGTTCCTTCATTCTCGCCATTTATCTTTAAGTAAAAATGTATTCATCAATGAAATTAAATAATTTACTAAAGCTCTAGGGAGTGTACATTACTCATTCAAGCTTACATTTTGTGTATTGTACAAGTTTAAAACAAAATTAAATCAATTAACTTATTCCATTCAAACAGAATCATTAAGAAGATTTGTAATGAAGATACATCGATAATCAGTTATATGCCAGATTGAACTGAAACAGTTTACAGAACTTTTATTCTTTCAAATTATAGAACAAATTCTAATCTTACATTTGTAAATTAACAAATTATACTTTGCTATTCTCTAATAAGATTTTTTAATAACAAGTGTTAATTTTAAAAAACATATTCTCGACCATTAATCTTAAGAACATAAAAAATAGCAAAACCTAGTCTCATTTTATTTTGGAATCCTTCAGAATTTAAATTACCTCTTCTTAAAATTAATTTTGATAAATAGCATCCTTGCATGATAAATCATCTGAATAAAAAGAAACTGTAGCTCAAATGAAATGATTACTCCTCTTCTTCATACTTTCTCATATTGCTAATCCTAGAGGACTTAAATCTAGAGAGCATTTGAGATCTCGTTTAACTTTGCTCATTTGCTGTATTAGCTGAATACGAGAAATCGCTGTTCACCAAATTCTTCTTTACGAGACTCCTTTGCTTGCTTATCTAACTTGCTATCATACAAAATTAATTCATGGAGCTCGACTTCATATTATTCCTCCTTGCAAAAAGTAAGGTATTTGAGTTTCTGCTAGTTTCACTGTTTAGATAGTCAGACTGCTGCTACTGTTTAAAGTCACTTTGATTGCTGAATTTGCTAAGCTAACTTGTTTGGTAGCTTTGCTAGTGCATTTAAGTATTTTCCATTATAGAAACACCACAGCTATTTCCCAATGCTCCAGTTCTGAAATTGCGATCTGAGGGAATATACTTTATAGCAACTTGGATCTTCTTCGTTTCATCCGTATTGCTATCACCCACTTTATCTTTTGAGATTTCTCTTCAAGACTGAAAGTGAGAGTTGAATCTCTAGACACTTAGGTACTCAGTTTTGTCATCTGTTTATCTCCTAAAAATTGAAAGATAAGTTTTAAATTATTGATTCTCCCGCTATCTTTGTCCTTAGAGTCTTTGAATCTTCTCAGAAATCTCGTTGAGTTAGTCTACCTCAATTATCGATCAGACATAAAATTTCATCTTTATATTTCTTTAGCAAGACTCTTGCTAGGTAAAGCTGTTGAATAAGTTCAAAGACTCAGCCTTTTGATAAAGCTAATCAAGAGCCTCTTTCTCACTTACAGAAGCATTCTTTGGCTTTGGAGGCAGTAACTTTTACCTCAAAATCTTCAGTCTTTGCTTAGATGATCTGATACGATTAAGATAATTAATGTTGAAGTTGAATTCAAACTGTTAAGAATTAAGTTTCTTGATCTGCTCTTCAATTTTAATCTGAGAGAAGTTGCTTTCATTCTCCTTTAGAATGGCATCTGTAGATCTCTTATTCTATTCCAAGTGAGAAGACAAAACTTTTCTCTCTAGGATGTGTTGAGCATGAAGTCGACTGTCCATATTCTCAAGTTTAAATTGGCTTACTGAGGGCTTGAAAACGCTCTCAGAAATATCTCTAGGAGAGTTCTTGCCTGAGATCTGGTGAGACACGAGCTTAGAACCTATCAAGGTTGGTCCAACCCAGCTATTGAAGAGTTAAGAAATATTCCGCAACGGTAGATTCTCCAGACTCTCGTTATTGAAGGTTACATCTGCTGAGGATTAATTGTGAAGCTCAGATTATATCTGAACAGGATTTATCAATTTAAAATGAATTTAAATGCAATGATTGACGAAAATGAGAGAGCTATTGGCTGTTCCGCCTATTTAATTGTCCATTAATTTGATAATTGTCTGTTAACTTTTTAAAATTCTCCAATACGCAATTCTTCCTTTCTCTCTCTCTCTAAGATTAAATGAGAGTCAAAAAACTTCAATAAAATATTCCTGAACATCGTATATAGAGAAGAACCACTTGATAATTTACAAAGCTACTCCTAAGAAATTCAGATAATTTTTTAGATTAGAAAGTGGACTTCAGCTCTATCTTTGAATCATTTAAGTCTCTCCCTCAGTCTGCTGAACAAGTCCAATTTTAGCTCCATTAGAGGCAGTGGCTACATCCATCTTCTTCTTCTCTTGAGGTTATTTTTGTCTCTTCTCCTCACACTTGATACAGAAGAACTCTTCCATCTTGTTCGCTTTCTCGTCCGTAATTCCCATGCACTTGGGATGAAACCAGAGATTGCAGTCATCGCACTTTATGTACAAGAAGTTAGGGTTTAGTGGTTTCTGGCACGTGCAATACTTCGGCCACTGCTCAATTTTAAACAACACACATCTCTAAGACAAAGGGTAATTACTTATTCTCAAATTGAGGTTCTAGTTGCTTGTGGAGGGGGTTGTAGTTGGCTCTTGTGAAGAAGACATTCTAGCCGACAGTTTGCAAGGTGTCATAGTCATCGATGCTGTGGACTTCGCACTTGCCCCAGATGCAATCAACGTAGATCTTGTCGTGGTGGTTAGTCGGGAACACCTCGTTATAACCAAAATGAGTTTGATCGTCGTCGCTGATTCCTAGCTTCTTGAAGTCCAAATCCTCCTTCTTATAGTACCTGCGTGAGATAGGTGAAAGGAAATTTTTTAAGTTACCATTAAACTTCTATCATGGGCCATTTGGGGTAAGACGGGTTGCCTCCCTCAGGTATAATCTTTACAAGCTTCCCAATTACTTAAAAAAGATTGAAGGAATGAAAAAAGAATTTCATAATATGTGCACTTGAGTGTCTTCAGTTTCCCTAAACTGGATGCAATTTCCAACTTCATAGACAGTATCTATTATGATAACTATAATAGCTATAATGATTATGAAAATATCCTTGAAGCAAAGTTTCTTATATTGTTTCTTTTTGGCAGGCTGTGCTTCTGCATAATTTATTGAATCTATTATGAATTTACATGAAGATTGCAGCTGCTTCTGTGCCTCAGATTTTGATTTCTTAGATTGCTTTGGTCTTTTTCGAGGGGTCCACTCATTCTGTCTTTGTCTCTCTAACTTTAAATTACTTTTTCTTTTCTTCTATAATTTTATTAAAGCCTTAAAATTATAGTCAATCATTTGGTTAAAGGAATAATCTTTAAAAACATTATCGTATTCACAAGAAATGATGGATGCTATTCTGGATTCTTGATGATTTAAGGAAGTCTCTCTATTTACAATTAAGAATCCAAATTCTTTTTCTTTTATCTTTATTATTTCCTCTTCGGTTCCTTGATCATAGGTTCTCACCTTATTGGAAATAAATATGGATAAAAATGTTTTAAAGATTAATTAAATTTGAAAATAGATGTATTTCTCGAAGTGGCGGACGTATGTCTACTCTCCATAAGATTGAATGTGTAGCTTTTCCAGGTCTCTATAAGACACGATTCCATTATTCATCTTCGTCAGTTTAAGGAAATCTATAAATACAACTAAATGAATGATAATAAAATATTGATGAATTAAATCTCTGGCTATGTTCAAAAACTCAGAATGCTCCTTGGCAACACTCTATCTGATAGATTCTTCATTGTCAAGCTTAGTAGTTAAACCCTTGTAGGATAGACCACAGAATGCTACAAAAGCAAGTGAGTGTTTTACTATTTCAACCATTGAGTTCCAGAAATGCTATTTTATTATTGTCTAAAGTTATAATATGCTTAAACTTGCCTATACTTTTGATCAAATTGACATAATCGTAGTAGGAATAAAGTTAAATAAATAGTCGTATTCTTTATTGGAGTCGGAAAGATCTCTCACTCTCTTGTTCATATTTATCTCTTCAAAGCAGGAGAGTCTCGGGGTTTTCAATGAGCCTCTTGAACTCCTGACCAAATTGAGCGGCGAGAGCTCCATCTACAACTCTGTGATCTGAACTCAAAGTTACTTGAACTACGTGGCCTCAAATCAAAAATCAAGCAATAAATGTTAGGAGGCCTACCTGGAACTTGGGTCCATCTCCTTTAGCCTCTGAGGCCAAGACCTTCTTCTCAGCTGCTCCGACTGATAAAATACAGGCTTGAGGTGGGAGCACGATGGTCTGGAAAGATTGCACTCCGTACATGCCCAAGTTGCTAACAGTGAAGGTGGCGCCCTCAAGCTCCTCGGGCTTTAGTTTGCCTTCCTTTGCTCTGGCAGAGAGATCTCTGAGTTCAGAAGCGATCTGATCAAGGCCTTTTTTGTTTGCCTACTTGATGACTGGGATCACATACCCTTGCTCAGTCTATAAATTTTGTAGATCAATTAATTCTATAGTTTAATTATAGACTGCGACTCCGAGATTGCAGTCCTTGTAGTATCTGATGAAGTCTCCTTGCCAAGAGGAATTAGTGGCAGGTACTTTGAGAGCAGCGAGTGAGGAAGCCTTGAGCACCAAGTCAGTCAAGGTTAACTTAGTCTTTGCAAAGAGGTTAAGTTGAGTTCTCAGCTTGAGAAGGTTGTCTAACTGCACCTGTACTGTGACGTAGTAGTGAGGCACGTTCTACTTTGAGTAAGACAGATTAAACTTTGACTATAAGAATTCATTTTAAGAAGTTCAGCATTTCTTTGTCTTAGTTCGCCAAGGTCGACTGTCAAAGAGTCTGAGGTGGTGGAAGCAGGTGCTTGCTTTCTTGAAGCAGCAGCTTCAACCACATCGGCTTTGATGATTCTGTCACTAGGGCCTGTTCCCTTTAGTAAAATTAACACTATCAACTAATCGCTTAGTCCTTGGAGGTTAACTCCGGCATCCTTTGCGACATTTTAAGCAAGTGGAGATGCCTTAATCCTGCTACCTCCAGCGAGGGCTTGGTCAGGCTCTGACTGAGGTCTCTCTCTAGTCATGGGACATGATCTCTTCTCCTCTGCTGGAGCTGCCTTAGGAGCTTCAGCTTGTTTATACACCGCATAGCAACACAATAATGCTATGTTTAGGTGCAGCTGATTCTAGCTTGAAGTCTGCGAATTTAGCAACATCCTCTAGAGTATCCACAACGATGGCAATAGCTTGTCCTAGTTTCACATCCTTAGAGCCCTCAGGGTATAAGAGCTTGGCAATTTATAGATGATCATTTAAAGATAACACATTTCTATATCTCTTGAATATAACCCTCTTCTTGCATTTCAAAGTCCACGCTGGCCTTATCAGTCTCAATAGAAGCAAGAATATCGCCAGGCTTGATTTGGTCTCCCTCTTTCTTCAGCCACTTTGCGATGTTGCCCTTTCAAAAACGAATAAAAGCAAAAACTTATAAACTGGTTAACCTTCTCCATGGTAGGTGAGAGGTTGGGCATCTCCAACTTAGTGTGATGAGGCAAGTCACCTGAGGCAAACAATCTGACCTAAGCATTTGTCATCATAGATATCTTCTGAACTGCAGACAATCTGGGGTTGACTCTGAAGAATCCTCTCTGCATACTTGCATTTTGAATTGCGAAACTTTGCATCAAAGAAGCCTGAGTGAGCTGAGATGAGAAGACGGACTTAACTCTCTGCATTGAGCTGAGAGGGACTGCTTTGTGAGGAGTCTGGAGGTGAGCTTTGAGGAGTATTGCATCTTGGGCTAAAATATTATTACTATGTTGCTGCCTGCTAATTATTATAATTAAAATATTTCAGTCGCAAGTTTATTTAAGAAAGTTAAGACACACTACTTCAATGGATGGAGGAAACTAGGGGGAGATATTTATTATAGTCAACTGTAGGCCACCTAATAAGCTCCATCTGTGAGTGGAAGATATCGTCATAATGCCTGCTCAGATAGTCAGTTACTATGCCTGTTATGGGAAATAAGAAAATTCTGATAACTTTTATTTCTGGCAACTGGCTTTGTGAAGAATTTGTTTTTTAGGACAACATACTTGAGCATCGGAGAAGTCACTCATCTTATCGGTTCCTTCTTTGCGCAGCTCTTAAAACTTCTTTAGCTATGAGAGACCAGTCTCCCTCATACCTGTCTATCAGATTGTCTATCAAACAGCACTCCTCCATCCCGGCGTTGAATTAACATAAAATAAATCGGGTCAATCATAAAAAATAAATGCTTGAAGCCTTGCCCGACGAAAGGGCTCATGCTGTGAGCTGAATCACCTATCAGAAGGTAATTAAATAAGTTAAGACACAACACACGCACACTATAACTTTTTTACTTAGAAGGAACTTGTTGATATTCCATGGGTCACAGCGCATGTTTTTGAAATGGCAGATATTCATGGAGGAATGCAGCTCTCGAAGATGTGGCATCAGGTGCCTTGTCTCTGGGTAGGTGCTATGCATGAACTCCTCAAACTTCCCAAAATCTCCCTTCAACTAAACTCTATCGAAAAATAATTTAAATCAGTCTTGGTAGTTCGATATATGTGTTTACTCAAACGTCAGGCCCTCCCCTTTAACTTTCATAGAGAGTACAACGTTGATGTCGCCCAAGTAGTTAGGCATAGCCCACATCAGCACGTCTAGCTCTGGCCTTGGCCAGCGGAAGAAGGTATTCTCTTCCAGTCTAAATCGAGGTTGTGTTCGCAGGGAATCACTCTCTGTCGCTGCCAGGCTTTCGTCATCCTAAATTTAAAGAAGACTATAAGCTTATATATTCCTGACAGTCTACTGGTGGAAAATGAAGTATAAAGATAGATGTATTTATTTGGAATAGCGAGCTCGACATAGCCGTAGCCATTATAGTTGATTGAATAGTTGAAGTGTTTAGTCTGTTTCAGGTATGCCTGCTGCACAGCTGAGTAAGTGCCGTCTGAAGCGAAAATGAATTCATAGCCACTCATTAACTCTTTCTCGTCTGAGTTCTCCTCTTATAATAAAATTATAGTCGTATTAAATTTTTCCATCTTTACCGACTGTCTGGACTGAGAAAGTATTTTTAGCAACATCTACCTCAGCTTATTATAAAAAGCACTTTTCTAATTATTTAGCGATGAGAGTGTTGTAGCGTACTTTAATATCAGGAAAGTCTAAAATCCGCTTATTAAAAAGCGAATAGAGAAATCTCTTAATATATTTGCTTAGCGAGTAACCTCTGGACGCTGGCTCTATTGATTGAGTAAGAGCAAGTGGCCTCGTCCTTTCCTCTGAAAGAGAAACTACAAATTAAATTTAACATTGCATTAGAATTAACTTATGGCATCTCCACTATACTTTATGTATTTGATATTGTCGATTCTCACTCCATATTTCAAAGCCTCATCATGCAAACCCACTCTTATTTTTAAAAAAAAACTTTACCATCATTGAAGTGAATTCACTTTTTTATCTTTTAAAGGCTTCAACTGATCTGACTCCGTACAAAAAGTTAGCAGTCCTGCCTTCAGTGGCTTATTTTGAGGCAAGCGGGTCATCTCGTTTCTCAAACAGTTCAACTGAGTAGCCCCTCTTGGCTAGTAAGATGGAGAGCACATAGCCCACAGGTCCAGCCCCAATCACTGCAATTTTCCCAAATTCAGTCTTTTAAGCACTCCTTTGCATTATCAAGCTTTAATCTCCTAAATATTATTGAAACTTGCTTTTTATGGCTATTATCACCAAAAATAAAAATAAGGATTGAGAAATAATCTATTCGCTTAATTATACTATAATTCTACTTGGTTAAAAAGTTATTTGACTAAATCAGCACCAATCTCTCCTCACATATAGCTTTAATTTGGGATATCGAAGATATAAGGAAATTAATAAGTATCTATCTTACAAACGGGATTGAAAGGACAATAAAATTCATAAGGACGATTTTGAGAAGCCTGCATGGTAAACTTCATAAAGATCTAAGGGCCCTCTATGCCTAATTCTTCTACTCTACTTGAATGCGCTTTGATCATCTATAAGTGTATTTTTATCTAAGTCCTCTAAGCTGTAGACACCAATGTATTTTTGAACTATCTCTCTTACTCGGGAGGTCTTCTCTCGATTCTTAAGTAAGTGTGAAAAGGTCGGGCACCTTAGATATCAACTCTTTAATAAGTTGCTGCTGCACAGCTCCTCTAGACAAACATCGATTATAGTCAACTCATAGAATTTAATGTTGAATTGCACAAATTCAGAAATATTTTTGGAAATAACGAAAGTAATGAAATTTTAAAAAAATTAAGAAATCAAGACAAAAAATAATCTACTACTGTTAATATAAATAGTGTTATAGTTCTTATTGCATCTTCATTTTGAGATGGCTATTCAGTTGTCGACCATATTTTGTTCTGTGTGAATTTGATCATCCTCATAATCGGGCCCGTTCAAAGAACCTAGTCTCCCTTCGTTCTTCCGCTTATCAGTTTTTGACTTTTTCCTCTCGGACTTTTATTTTAAGTGCTCTCATAACCACCTAATATTATAAAACGTAAGTGCTGTCTATCTAGCTCTTGATGCTTGTCTTGCTCTATAGATGTTGGTTTTAAGGCTCCTTCTAATTATTAATACCTTTACAATTTAAATTTTTGCTCCTTGTTGTTATCATCTTCGTCTCTTTTTTCATCTTCATCATTATCGTCTGCGGCGTATTTACCGTCCATAGAAATGCTCTTCATGAATTTATCAGTGACTTTGATGTTCGCACTCTCCAGAATCCTCCTAAGCTTCTTGCTTAAGTTCTTCTGCAGATTCTTCTTCAAGGGGCCCGCCCGCTTTTGAGGATTTATTCGCAGCTCCAACCAGTAATGCCCGTCTATGGTCGCCCACTCCAACCCATGCACTTTAAAGTCTTAGTTCACCTTTATAGAGAAGAAAAGTTTAATTGAAAAAATTAACTTGCCGAAGAGCATATCCAGATCTTATTTAACCATCTCGTTAAAGCTGACAGGCCTGACTACTTTCTACTTCCAGTTTATGATGGCTACTACGAAGACAGCGATTAGGGAGGGAGCGATCAGCACATGCGAAAAGTAGAGAAGTGTCTTGTCCTCACCTCCTACAAAGCCCTCAAGAACGGTGATGAGTGAGATCATAGCAAGGAGAGTTGCTACTGTGAGTATGTACTTAACTATCTTGTCAACTCCCTTTTTATCGAGCATGCGCTTCTTGGAGTAGCACTTAGCAGCCAGTTTGCTGCAAATGAGCACTATCGAATTGAAGTCCTTCTCTGCTATGTAGTCCTTGAGGTACTTCTCGTCGTAGCAGTGGTTCAAGAAACCTGTGCCCTCTTTGTTGGAAGGGACTATAACTAGTGTCTCACAGTTCTCCGGGAACAACATGTTGTCCATAAGCTGACTGCGATCCAGGATTATTCAAACTCAAATTTAAATTGATTTGATATAAAAGTTATTTGATATTTTATAATACGCATAAGATTTATAATGACTTAAGAAAATATAATAAATCGTGCAAATTTTTATTGATGTAGCAATACTTTTGGCTTCCTATTAAAATTCATAGCTAAATTTAAAGTATAGTAATATTTTCCCCATCTTGGATTGGTTGCTTGCATTTTGCGAGTTATTAAGCCCACCTTAGGATCCAGCTCTCGAGTTATTGTGCTAGCTGGAATTCTTGGACCGATTATTACCCTGGCTTCTGAAGGACTCCACTCGCTCCATGTTATTTTTAATTGTATGTTTATTTATTGATTTCACTTGAACTATGCTCCACCTTTATATTTGAATTTAATATTGGCAAATTAGTAAACCATCTTTAATTGCTGCAAAATTATTCTTTAGAACTTAATAAATTATTATTAATCTGCAGAGGAAATTATTCAATTTATATATAAAGTGTAATTCTCTCTCTCTCCTCTACTTTAAATTCTAGAGTATAGGTGATAGAGCTTAATAGTTTTCAAAATATTTATTAAAAAAAGATTAATTCAAAGCAAGAGCATTTCAAAAACAAAGATCTTAAGGGGAAATATTAAAATTAAAAATAATCAGAGAGATTAGATAAAATAATTTTGCTAGATAAGTTAATTAAAAAGAAATTTATAGAAAAAATTGAAACAAAAGGTAATCACAGAAGAATGTATCTATGCACATATTAATATTCTTAAATTTGTTAATTTTGTCCTAAATTCTTGCAAAGAAATTTTGATTACAAGATTTATTTATCTTAAAAGCCACTCAAATATCAATGGAAGCTCTTAGCATGCTACTCCCAACTGAAGTGCTCTTAGTGGAGAAGAATTTGAGGTTCAATCAAATAATTGATGCGCTGAAACTTAGAAGTACGATGAGGAACAGCTGCAACTCCTAACTTTCTCATCTCCAATTTTCAAAAGCGAAAATATAGTGGGTCACTCTCAACATATTAAATTCATAGCTGAGAGTTAAAATGAAACTGAGATAGGTTGTGTTATTAATTTTGAGTAATTTCGCGTTTGCAAGATTATAAATATAAATAAATTAATTATACACAGTTTATTCTCAATTTCTTTTTAAATTATATTTTCCAATAAAATTACATTTTTTATCAGTAGAGTATGCGACCCAATTTCTCTTGTGGATGCCTTTTATGAGTTATGGATATTTAGAATACTCAGTTCTTGATTATGAAATTCCTTTAAATTTTATGTTTGATATTTATTTTAACTTCTAAAGTCCTATACTCACTTTGTGTAATTATGAAATATAAAATTCACTTGCAAATTATTTATAAATCATGCTATACAATTTTATATTAAATTGCCTTAAAAATAATTATATAGAGCAAATTACAAATACTTAAAAATTTTGAAGAATTTTTTTTCCGAAGTTTTTCAATTTGTTGATGTAAAAAAATTACAAAATTTGTTAGAATTTACCTTTTTAGTAGGAAGCAAATTTTGCCTGTACAGAATCAGCAATTTTTTATAGGCCCAAAGTTTAACAATGAAATCTTTTGCATTAAAATATTTGAAGCAACAAGAAGGTAAATTGTGAATAATAAAAAGATTCATACTCTTTCTATTTTATTATATATTGATTAATTTTTGCACTTTAACAACTGATAAACTATAATTATTGAAACTTATTATATCATTGGTGTTTAAAAAGGAGAATTTTTTATTTAATTCATAACAATGAGAGTATACTTTTCTCGCACACAATTTTTCATTTTTGAATGAAAATCATTTAAAAGTAAAATAATTTGATAAAGCTCTGAGACCTTCCTTATATGTATATCTTATGAGTTTATTCAGATTACCTAAAAAATATTTTTTCTTCTTCATCATGATTCCTTTGTGCCAAGTTTAAAAGAAAATGGCAAAAATATATAATGCATTCGTAAATTCACAATTATCTAACTATATTTATGAGTTAAATGAAAATTAGTAATAATTAATAAAATAAATTAATCTAATGTATGAGAGTCTGTCAAACTATTAAAAGAGAGCACTTGAACGGGACTGCTATTCTGAGAATAATTAGCTAAAAAAGAAAGGTATTATTTAGCAATTTTACGAGAGCTGCTTTTTTTCCATCCATTATTAATTATTTATAATTCAAATGGACTTTGTAATTAAAAAATGATAATTATAATTGGACAGGTAATAATTTTATTGTACACAGGAGAGGGATGATAAATACTTTATCTCTGTGATGATAACTGATTAATTAAAAATTAGTAAGAGTTCAAAGAGAAGGTCAGTTGTCAGATATATTCATTATGAAGCTCCTGTACAAAAGAGTTTAAGGTGTGTTAATTTGACTAGTGAAAACATATTATTTTTGCCCATTATAAACACAAAAAATATTGATCACTTTTGTGATCAAGTGTCGAGATTCTTCAATAATAAATTATTTTTATTCGTATCAAAAAATGGAATAGATCTTGTCTTCAAGTTAAATTATACCTGAGAAATTTATTAAATCGAGGATTAGTAAGAGCCAACTTTGAACAGTTAAAATATCTTAAAACCTCAGATATGAAGCCAGTTGGATAGCTACTCAATATAAAAAATAAGAGTTGTCTTTAATAAACTTTTCGGGGCCTCTTGATTATTGTGATATGAGCAGCGCAATATTAATCACTGTTATCATCAAAATATTCTAAACTTGTGTACATTTAAATCTGATATGAGTGCTCCTCTGTAAAAACTTAAAAGGAAGACTCTGAATAAAATGGCTAATTAATTTTTCATGTCTGAGCTACTATAAATGCTTATTTTTTTAAAATTATTTATTTCAAAGCATAATTCTATCTTCCATTAAATTCTCTTCTATATAAGTGACAGATAATTTGAGTTTATCATCTTCATTGCTTAAAAAACTTTAGATTGCTTTTGCAAATTGGCATGTGATAATTTTAAATATGTGCTTAGTATATTTAAAGCCCTACATTAAAATTGCTGATTGATGTGCTAATCTTTTGGATTTTATTTATAGTTTAATGAGAATTCTCAAATATTGATGATGACTATATCGACGATGAAGTTTATGAAAAAGCCAAAGATTCCAATCTCTAAAAGAATAAAGTTGTTTAATCTTATCCAAAGATAGAATTGTAGTTGTTCTACAACAGCTGCAATTTAATAGAAGAAGGTATGTTTTTGATTCTCTGCATATTATGTAATTCCTCTTCATTTATTAGTGAATTGTTAAGAAAATGCAATAATCGACCAAAGCCTTCCAGAAGCGTAAGTAAAGATCCATCTTTATAATATCCCGATAAAATGGGGCATAAAATATTTCATTTATTTCAAAAATTAGAGTACTATCAATTTTGCTTTAGTATAATTTGCCAATTGAAGATAAAAAATGACGAAGAAGAAACTAAATTTATAGAGAGATTGAATTCAAAAATTGTATTTAAAATTATCTTAGATATTAATTGTACTATTTACTTACGAATAGAGGAAAAAAATAAGATTTTGCTTTTAGACCTTAGAAATATATTATTAAATGTTATTTAAAAAAAATCATAAGTTATAAGTTTGCTCTTCTAATTATACTTAAACTTTAATTATATGCTTGTTTTTATATTGTAGATTAATGCGAAAAATTAATATGATCAAAACTAGTTTAAATAAACATTCCTTTAAACAAAAGGCTATTTGATTAATCTTATTTTCAAAAAACATTTAAGATTTCTTAATATCAATGAATAATTTCAAAAATTCGAAGTATAAAAGCACCTCATCAGATTTAACCTTGAAGAGTAAGTAGTACCTTATATTTCAATTTTATACCAAAAGTAATTTTTATTAGAGTCAATTTCCTTAGCGAATAGTTTGCACAAAAAGGGGATGTTTGTTACGAGAGATCTGAAAAACAAGAGGGAAGATCTGAATTTATGGAGAGGTAATAAATAAAAAAATGGCAGGTTTCTAAATCTAAAATTAAATTTACAATAATGATTCCATCCCTATTCTTTTATAAAATCCAAGTGATGACTATCTAACATTTTATTTAGAATCATTTTGAAAAATGGTTTATAAGAAAACAACTCTTGGACCAAAGACTATAAATTTGCTAAGCTTTTCAATCTAAAATCTATTGGAGGTGAGTTTCCTTTTGAGCATACAATTTTTCATTCCTTAAACCAGGTTTTCAATCATTTTTTTAAGACTAAATTTGGGTGGAGTAGATCATATATTGACAAAATAATAAAATTTGAACACAAATAGAAATGAATGTCAGCTAATGAGAATATTAGAATATGATAATTAATTTTATAACAAAAGAAAATTAAACTTTTAAAAATAGCCGATGTTCTAGATCGGTCCCTTCTTCAAGATAGAGTCACCCTTGAGCAAGTGGCTATATCTCGTTAACTACAAATTGTTTATGCCTATGCACGCTTACTCCCTCGACAAAAAAACTCCCACTGCATATAAACTTAAAAAAGGAGATGTAATTAGATAAGGAAATTGCCTAATATTGTTATTAAATTTCTTGCTTTCAGAGTAATTAATATAAAGTTTTTTTTTCTCACAAGATTAAATTATAAAAATAGAACAATCTTCGAAAGATAAGGTTAAGCATAATTTGTCTGTATTATAGTTAGTCTTTTACTTATTTATTTAATTTACTTTAAATATTTAGGTCTTTTTGTAAGACTTTTTCACTCCAAAATCTAGAATTTTAACTTTTTAAACAATAAAACCCGTAATAATTTAAGCATTATCAGAGATATTTGGAGAAAGAGTGGTATTTTTAATGTTTTAAAAACAAAAAAGCCTTACACTATTTATAAATAATTAATTTTAATTGAGGAATACTAGTGAAGGATTTGAGAATTGGAGAATCAACTCCATATAGAAACTAGAAATTTGAATTCATTGAGATAAATAGCGACGGCTTTTAGGAAGATATAGAGGCTGATAAAATTCTCTAAGAGGCACTCTGCCAAGAAGTTTAATAAAGCGATGGCAATTCAAAATTTAAAATTACTTTTATGTTTATTATATTTAAACTTAATAAATGACTATTGCAGGGCTTGCAATATAATACAATAAAAACCTGAAAACCCTCTCATCAAAGTCTGTGATTGTGAAGGATTTATTCATATATCTTGCATCAGGAAGCAAATCAGGAAAACTTCTTTTAATAAATAACTAATATCTTTAATTAAAAAATTTACAATTAATATTTGCCTTCTTCCTATATCATTCATAAATTAAGAAAAGGGAGATAATCAAAATTGCATAGCTAAAAATAAATGGCTTTCAATAAGGAACTTACGATATTAAATTTTGAGAATTTAATAATTAATTGGTATGATTAAATAATCTAGAAACTATAATTTTAAAATTCTTAATAGTTAAATTAAAAGGCTTTTAAATAGATTTTAGTTAAAACTTGCAATTTCTGGAGTGAATAAAGAATAGGAAGTTCCACGCATTTTTCCTTTTAACTAGAAAATCCAATATGCCCTGAGAAAAACTGCAATAATCTGCTCCCTCTCAAGGTTAAATACAAGACAAATCAGCAAACATCCCAAACAGAAGAGTGGAAGGTGTTTAATCTGTTTCCCTTTGAAAAGTATGTGCCTTGTTCTTAAAATGCCAGCTATATTGTGCTAGAGGCATTTTTAGCTCCCTCACTTACAAACAGAGTCGTCCACATATTTATTACTCAAGAGAGCGACAATTCAAAATAGGGCATTTTTATTATAGAAAGGATAGTGAGGATTAAATGGTCTTTTAATTTCTAGATAAATGATTTGATTTTAGTAAGCAGGTAATAATAAATCATTAATTTAAGATGAATTTTTAAGGCAAATGGGTTCTTATTGAGGTGAAGTGTCGCACCAACAGCAGTTCGAGAAAATATTTATATGACTATTAAGATTAGTGACTACATTAAAAGCAAATGAAAATATGGATTCCTAAGCTATTAGCTAAGAAAGAATAGCACAACAAAAGCAGTCTGTAATGCAACTATTCAAAGTCTCAAACAAAATAGGAAAATTAGATAAAGAGCTAAAAGATTATCTTACAAACAAGGTTAGACATTTAGGAAAACACAAAAAATTGTCAATGGACTTTGTATCTAACAAGAAAATTCGCAAATAATTTTATGATTACCTAATCCTATCTTCCTTTTATTTCACTATTTTTTCTGAAAAGTAGAATATTTTTAATTCCATCGAAGAGTATTTGCAAGTAGGAAGATCTAATAGTGCAAAAAAGGAAATCCATTTAAATTTGAAAGAACCTTCAGTATCAAAAGCATTTAAAGTAAGTAATAAATTAATTTAAGTGGGTTCTATTAAAAATAATCTTGCATCCTCCTTACCATAAATTTATTTAATTTAGTTTATGTCTTAAACTTTAAACTATTTTGTAGATTATCCTGTAAGATGGATCATTTTTCGCTCTGAATGAAAAAATAGTTCTTGCTAAAAAAATTAATGGTGTTGAAAAAATTACTGCAGTGAAATTTGGAATACTTGTTAGCGTGCCAAGATAGATTCAAATTCCCTCATAAGGCTCTTAAATAATAAAATAAAAAATAGTTTCTCTATAAAATAGCTCTTTGTTCTTAGTGAATCAGCAATGTTAATTATAGTTATATCTAGAAAAGAACAAAGACTCAATCCCAATAGAAGTTCCAGAATTTTTGTAGCAGTTTTAAAAAGATTAGGTTTTGTTATTTTATAAAGTCTTTATACTAAGATGAGGAAGAAGAAAAGAAATAGCAGGAACCACAAGAATTGTAGGAAGATCCCTCCCTGAAACAACTAAATTCTCAATCACCTCTCTTAAACTGTGATACACATGGTAAGTAAGAAAAAGTGCTAATATTTCGCAACTAATACAAATGCTTCTTTTTTAATTCTTATTTTGATATCCTTTTTTTAGAAGCTGAAGAAATTTTAAAGCTTTTGGAACCAAAAAAATTATTTGTGGATAAGGTGATAGTTCAAAATTAACTAACAGTATTCGCTTCAATGGTCTTAACTAATGAGAATGGAACAACAGCATCAACAGTGGATAATCATCAAAATTAGATATAGCAAGTCTAACTTGAGAATACAGAGGCGAACGGTACTTCACTAACCAATGCAGAATAATAATCACAATATTATTAGACTTACTAGAAACTAGATGATGGGATGAGAAAAGTGAAAGTGATTTAGAAGTTGATGACTATCTAAATAAGAGCAATGATCTACTAAGCTCTTATATATTATATGATGTTCTTGAAAAATCTTTTGCTCTGACGAAGAATTTTTGTGAAATTTAACATGAGAAATTAAAGCTATTGTGAAGAAATAGGGGAATGAAAATAAAATTTCCTTAAAGCATATTAAGAAATAAATGATCACAGAGGAAACCAAGATATACTATAAGGCACGACTGAACAAACGAAAAGGAACGTTTAAGTAAAATAATAAATCATACTTCAAGTTAATAAAAAATTAAATTCATGTGCTTTCTATATTATAATAGCCAATATTTAATTCTAATATTAAACAATTTCTAATCAATTCGTATTATATATATGGCTTTTGATAATTACAAGTATTACGGATTTCCCTAAAAAAACCTATAATATGATAAGAAAGTGAAAATAAGTTGTGTATAATTAATTTCTTTATTAATACTTATAATCATGCGAGTCAAACGCGAAATTACTCAAAAATAATCCCAATGATCCTATCTCAGTTTCTTTTTGACTCTAAGGTATGGATGTAGTCACCCTTATCAGTAGTAATAGCCAGTTCTCAACATCAACTCCATCGCAAAAATGTTGAGAGTGCCAGCGCGCACTATACTCTCGCACTTGAAAGTTGCTTTGCAGATGAGAAAGTTGCAGCTGTTCCTCATCGCCAGTATACTCTTTTTGCAAGTCAAACTTGCATTTTCAATGGCGATCTTACTTTTATTTGCAAATGGTAGTCTTATTCTGCTAAATTTCCGTGTATTTTATAATTACCTCAATCATGTAATCAAATTTTACTTATATTCTATTAAAGAATGATTTTTTAATATAAAATTGTAAATTTTTATGATGTTAATATAATTTAAGAAGATTTAATATGAAATTAAAGAGTTGATGGTTGTTTAATCTTTTAAATTTATAAATTGTCATTTAACTAAATCCTTCTATTTTATCTTTTATATTATAGCTGAAAATTTAATAAAAAATAGAATTAAATTAGATATTAAATTAAAATGGAACAAATCAGTGACAGTTGAAGTGTTTCCAATTTGAATAATGATTAGACCATTAGATTCAGTATCAAATTCTAAGAAATTTTCATCCTTGCAACATTTGTGTGAGAGCACTAAGTAAAGAGTATAAGCGGCATAAGTTTTAATGAAAAATGATATGGAAAAAGATGAAGAGTGATCATCAAATCTCGATGCTGAGAGGTACTGAGGCAATGATTAAAGAAGAAACTCATATTAAATTTTTATTTGTCTATAAAAAAAACTGCTGATCAGGGGTGAATCTGTGATTTCAACTGATAAAAAGTTGCAACTCCCTATTTATTATTTTAAACAATCACAAATTTTTATTAAAATTTCAACTATAAAAGAATTTAAATCGAGAGTAAAAAAATGGAACTTATTCAATTAATTTAAAATTGTTAAATGGCAAAATATAAAGAATTCAATGGCTCTCTCAGATTTGATTTGTATGATTTCATAAAAAAGATTAATAAGTATTTATTAATATTTTTCATTTGTCATTAATATTTCTGACATCTTTAAAAAATAAACAAAATATAAAGATTGAATTAAAAAATAAGTCAGATATTTTTTTTTAATAACAGAGAAGAAATTTTATTAGATATATATTTATTAAATTTAATGTAATACAGCAGATTTGATAAATATTTCATTTTAAAAAAGTATTAGCGTATAAATAAAACTGATTTAATAATTTTGATTTTAATTTATTGAAAAATTTAAATAAAATATAATCGTGATTATTAAAGTTTTGAAATAAAATTAAATAAAATATTTTACTCTATTTTAAATTATATCATAGCATTCTATTAACTTTTTTCGATGCATTGAACACTCTTATTTCTGAAGTCTACTTATCTTTAATTTTCATTTGTTTCAAATTTGATCTCCCCCTTGAATTCTTCTACTAATAACTCATCAGTGCCTCTCTCTAGTTTTATTGAGAAGCAAAATCTATACAACACCTCCAAAGCTTCTAATTGGTTAAAAGTCATAATGAATTATTCTAACTGAATTTTATCGACTTTCTCTTCTGCCACATAAACAGTCTAAAAAATGGATAAGTCAGAGATGTAATCTTACTTTATACTTTATCTATTTCATCACTCTCAGTGGCTCATTATCTTGCATGGCTTTCATCACTTCTAAAACATCCTTCTTTTGCCATTTCTACAAAAGAACTAGCTCTAAGATAGTAGTTATATGTTCTTTGGTGAAGATGGGCAGCCGAATGGCGATGGTAAGCTAGACTCAATCTGCTTTCTCATACTAAACTATCTAAATAATTGCATCATCTTCATGTAGTTGTGGAAACTTGATTTTCCGAACTTTTGCACATATCTTAGACCTAGCCTTTTATTCTGAAGCATTAAAACCAATAATTTTGTGCAAGCATTTATTAAATTAAAACATAGTTTGTTGTTGGATAACGTAATTAATTTCAGCAATATCCTATTTATAATACTATTGTGCCATTATAGAAAGGAATCAAGTTAATAATTTTTAATGATAGCACAATATTTATGATATCTCAGTTCTGACTTGCAAGGGAATAAATTTAAATGATTTCTTTAATAATTGTGTAAGAAGATTACGTACTTAATCCCTAAGAAGATTCACCCTTTTTTAAAAATATTATTATATTTTTTTTTGAAAAATTTTAAAAAAAAAAAATTAAAAGATTAAAATTATTTGAATAATTTATTAACATGATTGCTTAATTTCCATATTAATTTGATTATATGGGCATATATTGCATTTTTATAAGTTTAAATGTCAATTCCAGCTTATCTTAATTATGGGAAAAGTGCTGGCTTAAAATTCTCCTTCCATAAACTAAAAAGTTATAACTACAACACTCCAGTTTCGTAAAACAAGGAAAGGGTACTTGGATCTGATTCTCCTTTAAAATCCTTATATTTTTAAAAATAAATAATTCAAAAATAAGCACTAAAATTAAAAAATAGCTCAGATTTTATAACACTGGAAAGTATCAATGGATTAGTTGGATGGTTTATTTTTTCACCATATTAGAGATATTTGTCGCATCAAGATTTAGAAAACAATAACCCAGCAAAAATTTTAATATAGTTTCTCAAGTTTATTGATTTTCCTTATCAACTATAGCATATTTTATCGTTTATATTTAAAATTTATTTGACTAATTAAAAAAAAGAATAATTTTTGAATGTCAAAAGTTGATTTAAACATGAATTAGCTATTACACTAATTAAATAAAAATTGTTTGCTAATTAGTTCGCTTCAAGAGGGTAAAACTTAACGAGCAAGGGCATTGCGTAATGACAGACTGATCTACCTTATCTTCGCGTATCATATCTCGGATTTTATGTTTTAATTTTCCATAAGTTTAAAAAGAAAATATTAAATATGGCCTTAAGATTCTCACTATAGCTGAGAATTTAATAAAAAAGAGAATTAAATTAGATATTAAATAAAAATGGAATAAATCAGAGGCAGTTGAAGTGTGTCCAATTTGAATAATTATTACATCATTCGATTCAGCACGAAATTGTAAGAACTTTTTATCCTTGCAACTTTATTGTGGGAGCGCTCAGTCAAGAGTTAAAGCGACCAAAAATTTAAAGAAGAGAGATGAGGATGAAGAAGAATGCGTGAGTATACTCGCGCTGAGAGGTACTGTGAAGATTATTAAAGATGAAAATCTATTAAAATTTTTTTCTCACGAACAAGTGGGAGATCTGGGGGTGAATCTGCGATTTCAACTGCACCATTTTTCAAACCCCCTTTTTTATTTTTAAAATAGATTTTTTAAAAATTTACTAAAAATTTTTATAAAAAAAAATAACTTTACCAAACTAATAAATTTATTCTATTCTTAAGTTTATTTTATATTTGTTAAGCCATTTGTGACTGTTTAATAATCCTGCAGTTAATAGCTATGGATCTCTGTATTTAAAGCATAAGTTGAGGAACATCTTTGCAACCTGGACTTTGTAAAATTTATAAAAATCCTTATCATCAGAGCTGTTCTCTGACTCAAAAATAGCGCAATTCTCAGATGCTAAACCAAAATTCCTTTCTAGAATGTTTTATTCTATTATATTCTTTAAATTCATATTTTTTATTGAGAGGGAGTTGCTAAACAGCTCGTCTAATTCCATAACTCTATCATAAATTTCATGACTTTAGAAATAAAAATAATTTAATTAGCTAGAAATTAATAAAATATATAACTAGAATTTTAGAATTAGAATAAAATGTTTTTTTCCTTGTGCTTTTTATGCTTGCATTGCATAAATTTAGATTCATCATAGTTTAAATTAGAAATTATTAGACTGGCTATATTATTTCTAAAATCTGATTATTAATTCTATAAATTTTCATTAATTTTTTAATACTTAAAAATCTTTTTTAACTTTATTTCAGTTTGTTTGTTAAAAAATAAATTAATATTTTGACTTGAATAAACATTTTATGCTAAATAATAATTTTAAAAATGCTATAGATTTCTTAGTAAAAGACTCTTATTATATAAGATGGCAGTTTCATAATCTGAAATGTCACTAAGTTAAGACAAAAAATAGTAAACTAAATTTAAATAATTAGAATATAAATTTAAATTAATTATAGGATTAATATATAAGAAGATGATCGATTATAAATTTTCAGAAAATGCAAAATATTATTAATAAATGTCTAGTTAATCTTGAATAAATTAATTTTAAGTCAACAGATTAAATTATAAGGAAAAAATTCTAGATGAACAAAAATAACTTGGAGAGAGAAGAGAACAAGTTCCACAATTCAATCTAAAATTAAAAAAAGAAATTTTGTTAATTAATGGAAGGTAAGATATAATGAGTGCCCATTTTTGCATTTTCATTTATGAATTAATATTATAGGCAAACCATATATTGATAGAGGCGAATTAAATTTTGAGATCCCTTTTAATAATTACCTAAAATGCAAATTTGACAGAAAATTCCCAAAATTGAAATTTGTTCTAACGTTTTTTAAAATTTTCTTTTCTAATTTTTAATTTTTTAAAACTTCAATTTTTAAAAAAATTTTAAAAGGAAAACAGCCCATTTTTTAAAAAATTTTAATTTTTAAAATTTTGCATTTTTTAAAAAAGTGGTTAAAATTGTTTTTAAATTAAATTTTCAATTTAAATTTTGGGGGGAATTTTTTTTACCAAAATTTAATTTAAACCCACCGCAAACCTTGAAAATTTTTAAAACATATTGTATATTTATTTGCCCCTGATCTGAAACAATACTTATTTAATGGCTTTAACATACTATAATATTGTTCATTTTTTAATTTTTTTTCGCAGCTATTTTAAAAAAAAATAAGGCGATTTCTAGAAATAACTCAATATTATATAATTTTTACCAATAGAAATAAAAATTTTTTTTTTCGAAAGAAAAAA
>JAJKFJ010021852.1:0-10468 GCA_027382625.1 Tetmemena sp. SeJ-2015 | reverse complement strand
TTTTTATTAATAAATAAATAAACTACTGAGAGAAAACAGATCTTTAAATACTTTTTTAAGTACTAAAAATGAATCTGAATTAATGAGTAACCTCATAAAGCATAGATAATATTTGATCATAACAGGTGAAACCACTCCCAATAAACACATTTCAGCGGCTATGACATCAGTTTAATCAGTGATGAAGCACCACTCTCATTTGAAGGTGGGGACGACCTGTGAAATTTGACTTATGAACTCCCCCGTCAGTTATCACTCTGAGTACATCTGAATCTGTAGGCCTCAAATCTGGGGTTGGTAAGACATGACAAATGAAGAAAAAAAACGTAGCAGTCCTATACAATTGACTAGACCAGTATTAATCTATGGTGTTAGGTGATCACCTTTGAGCAGGGGTATTGCATACACAAGTAGTCAGGCCTCACATGCACACCTTCACAGGCTGAGTCTGTAAGGAGTGTAACATATTCTTACAGCTAAATAGAAGAGTTCCCTTGAGGATTTCAACTGCAATTATTGCTCATTGTTAAGGTCCCATAACTCCTTCACTGGGAAGTCATCTTAATCTTGGGCCGACAGGCTACGGTTAGGGACATCGTAAAATTCTTGAACGACTTTGGGGTTCGCTTCAATCTATGCACCCCTCTTTTAGATACTCTAAGCAACTTACCTCATATTACTAAACTATATCGCTTCTAAGGAGATAAACGGAACGTACAGGGGTAATTTATTAATGTCCAGCCGATCTCACTACCCCAGCCATGTCGACTTTTGTGCCACGTCACGGGTCCTAGATAATAACTTTCTAATTTAATATTTACTAGTACTAATAAAAGTATTATCAAAGCTTTTGAAGAGTCGTCGAGGCGACCTCTAAATCATTAAAACTTTAAAGATGATTTTAAGATTGATAAAGCTCATACAAAATACTAAAGCTTAATTTCAACGTATTTAAGATTTGATTTAATTATGCGAATAGAAACTCATAATTTGCTAATCTTAAATATAGATATAACTTTTATATATTAAATTTTATAAATTGAAATAATTAGATTGTACTATAGTATGAGGGCGGTGAGAGGTAACCAGTTGTACTAACACCAACTTCTAAATTAAATTTAAGAGCTGCTAATCAGCCTTAGCAAGGAATAAATTAATTTATTGCAGAATCAAAGAAAGATGACTCAAAATCTTAATATTTAAAAACTGCCAAGAATATATTGGAAAAATGAGTTTTCTAATTTAAAATATTTCTTAAAATTTTCCTTTTATATCCTCAAAACTATAATTAATGTTATTTATATATCCCAGGTAATATCTCTAAGGTAGAGTCCAAAATTTAATTTCATCTCTTTGAAAAGTTGTCTTCGAGTCTACATATGCTGCAAGAAAAAAGATAAACAGAGAAATTTACTATGGAGAAACGCAAAATAAATTCTAAGTATTCATTAAGACTTCATAGAAGTGCTTAAAACTTTGCAGAACAGCAGAGTATTTGGGAAAATTTAATTTATTAGGAATTAAGCATCCCTAACGGGCATATAATGTTTAAATTTTTAAAAAGAATTCAACCCTAACCCCTTTTTTCCATAGTGAAAAACCTCAATTTGGGAAAAATTTTTTGAAAAGGTAAAATCAACAAATTTTCTTCCCTTTAAAAAAAATTAATGGGGGATTTAAGTAAAGAATTTTCATTTCTACTCTTTCTAAATATTACAACTTCTCCTCATTTGATCTATTCAGGCAAAATGCACTCTAGCTATCTCAGGGTTAAAATACTGCGCTTCATTGTAGCACTTTAAAAAATATGAACTTTTAGGCCAGCTAAAACTTTAAGAACTTGCATTGAAATAATTATCATCACAATCGAAAAACTAAATCGGCAACAGACTTCTTGATGAAATTTTGCTAAATGAAGATGAGTAGCCTTAAGCATATAATTAAGATCTGTACTTTATTAGGTTTGTTTATTATAGGACCTATCAATTTTAATTAAGTTTATAAGGTTTTATTTTTTTGGACTTCGTTTCTACTCAGAAGTTGTTTGCTGACGTAGAAAATCTTAATTTCACAGAGAAGAACATACCTAAAGAAAAATAATCCTTCTTGGGGTTAGCGCAGTATAAAAAGCTAACCAGAAGGAAAATATTGACGAATTTTTCTCAGATAAATCTGAAAAGAAAGCTAAATAGAAAAAGTAAAGATCTAAGAAGACAAATCCAAAAGTTATCAAAAATATTTCTTGATTCATAAAGGATCATAATAGACATAATTAGCATTATTCACAATATGATATAAAGTTAAAATTTTAGTTATTTTCTTAATAAGATTCTAGCATATGGCTAAGGAATTAAATTGAATAAAAGATTTCAATTTACATATCAAAACTTTAATTTATCTTGATATAAAGAAAATTCATCTTGTTCCTTTGATATATAAGATCCTCTTCTTATGATCTTAGAGTGAAGCTTTTATTTTTTTAATTCATTATTAACATTTGATCTTAAGAAGGTAAAGTTTAACCTAGCGAGGATTAAATTATAATTCGGGATTACTATGGAAATTTAGGAAATTTTTCTAGAACTCATACTTAATGATTTTTAATTTGACAATCTTTAATTTGCATGATCTTCTTTATAGTGCATGTAATAAAAAATATGCTAAGCTTTTGAAGAAAATATATTTTGGAAAAGAATTTCTTTGGCTTCTAAATATATGTCTGCTTTTTCAATTAATTAATCTATATTCTAAATTATTCAAACTGTTTTCAAGCTATAAAATTAGTTCTTCAAAAAAGATAAATTTGTATGAAACTAATGAAAGATCTATTTAATACGCTAAAAAAGGTTAGAAATAGTTGTTTAATAAAATTGTATCTGTTCCTCATTGCACTTCTAAGTTTCAAGAAGTGCACATCAATTAAATATTAATCATAAAACTCTTCGCTACTAAGAGCTCTTCAGTTTGGTATAGCGCGCGAAGATCTTCCATTGATAGTTTCCTTTTCTTAAAATAAATTTAAAGATGGTGCCAGCTAAGAGGCAAGCACGATACCTTGACAAGGTTCAACTAAAGAGGAAGCAAGAGGAGAAGAAGAGGAAGATTGAGTTCATGAATCAGAAGCCTTAGTGTATGGTGTCAGTAAAGTTTCAGCTAGCTCAAAGCAAGACTCCATGCTTGAGAGTTGTAACTTTGGAGGAGTGTGTTCAAAATTACCTCCACCTTGCTGATGCGAAGCGAAGAGACACCATCATACAAAAGAGTATGCTTACAAGATCTTCCCTTACGAATACCTTGTAAAGAAGGAAGAGAGAGGTCTTGAGTTCGCGAACGAACTGACAGTGTTGAGAGAAGCGAGGGACAAAAACTTGAAGTACGTTCTTCATCTTGCTGGTGTTTCTTATCGATCATGATTACATCGCCATTCGCCTTCCTAAATGGGAGATCACACAAGAGAATTTCTCAGCACGAGGCGCAACAAGTACTAGCTTACTGCTATTCTCACTGACCTCGTTTAGAGGAGTGATGGAGTTGCATGAGTTGGGATTCGTGCACAGAGATCTCAAGCCAGAGAACATCATGATAAACTTTGAACCAGTGCAGAGCAACTTCATAGACTTCAACAGAGTTGTAAGAAGAGAAAACATTGAGGAAGCATCGGTGCAAGGAACTGCAGGCTACTTCCCATAGAGACAGACTTGGCTCAACGGTTCAGTGCAGTGGGACATTTGGTCTATAGTTGCAATCATACTTGAATGCGATATGAAACCAGAGGAATACTACTAGTGTGAAAGTGAAGATGATGCAATATAATTCGCAACAAGACATTGTAAGATAGACAAGGTATCAGAACCTTTGAAAAAGTTAGTAAACAAAGTAATAATCAAGCAACCTATGAAACCTAACACTCAGTTATCTGAGATAGAGGAATCACTTAAAGGTATAAAATTCAGAGAATATGAGACAGACGTCAAGATCACCTTCCTAGAAGACTTTAGATTGCCTGTTTAGGGTTAAAATTTAGCATGATTATAAGTATTAATAAAGAAATTATTAATTATACACAACTTATTCTCACTTTCTTAATATCTCCTACACTTTTATTTTTAATAAAGCAAAACTTTCTATATTTTTTGAATAACTAATCTAGTTGAGCAAACCTCTAGCTTCCCTTTAACTTTGTCGAGTATGATCTCCTTTGAGTAAGCAAGTGGGAGCTTTCTAAGATTGTCAGTGTAGAATTTTGAAATAAAGTCTTTCTTAGAGTCTATTGCTGGAAGCTGCTTTTGCTCAAATAAGAATATGATAATTAATAACTCAACATTGGAGTCATCTAAAAATGTGATGGTCTGTTCAAATCTGGTTCTTTCTAATTACTCTCTCAAAGTTTGCGCTATGAATGTTTCATTGTTGTTCAGGATTTTCCGCTTCTCCAATCGCAAACTCTTTATCTTTTTCTGGAAATCATCAAGCTCAATCAACTTCTTTGCAGTCTAAAACAAATGAGATAATTTATTATATAATCTAGAAAAGATATTAAATAGACTATCTATCCAAATAAGAAGGGAAGTTCAAAGGAGAAATCTCCTAGTCAAGTAGCCACAGACTTTTGATAAGCCAAGCTACCCCAAATTCCCTGCAATCGCTCCCATTTTTCAAGAGCCCAGAATAATGCTTAACTTGTTCATTCAAAATGAGATCGTGTAGTTACTTCATCTCCCTGATTTCATCGTCAAGACTCTCCAATTTCTCTAAGTTATCTTGAAGAATAATTAATAAAATTTAGATTGTATAAAATGGTTTCGCCCTACATTAGCTAAGCTTGAATCTTTAGAATTGAGGATTCAAGGTGCCTCACAGTGTCTTGAGAACGCTCTCTTTCACTCATGCGAGAGTGCTTCTTGCGTGAACTGGATCTTTTGGTTAACTTCAGAGTCAAAGAATGAGTGTCTTTCTCATAAGCCTCAAGTTTATAACTCAAAAGTTATTTTAAAATAACGTAATTTATAATTATACCAAATTTTACAATGCTTTATTCAATTTATCATTAAGAATAATAAAACGTTAAAAGTGTTATTATAAAGTTAAGAGTTTGTTGATTTTTCTCTTTGATAAATCTAAATTTATACAACCTTAAATAAATTAATATGGAGATTTATAAATTATAAAAAATATTATATTTTATTGCAATAAGTTTCAAATATTAAACACAAATATTTGTTATTATTCTCTTTTCTTCTTTTTAGAGAAATGAATTAAAAATAGTTAATCTAAGCAGTCAAGTTATATTGAATCTAAGTTAGAAAGAATAAATAATTAATTTACGAAAAATAATAGAATCTCATTTATTAAGCTTATCTTAATTTTTCAGTTATAAATAATTTTAATAATGAATAATCTTTATCCTGCTAAAGGCTTTAAAAAATTTAAGAATCTTCTTAAAAATGTGGACTAGTATGGAGCACCACTCTAATTTTTGTACAGGAAGAGAGAGACTTACCAAACTATCTATGGGGGAATTTTCACTATTTCCTCTAGACTGCTGCTACTAGCTTTCTTTATAAATCTCTTGGTTTAGGTTATTGAAAGAAAATCCACTATTAACGTGCAAACAAGAGATTTGTATGGCTCTGATGAGGTAGTTTCTTACGACCTTAATAACTTTGATTTGGCTATAAACTTTTACCTTGATACCACCTATCCAATAAATTCTACCATCGCTTTAAAATTTCTTCTAAATCCTCTCAAGTATGTTGGAGTTTAGTTCATAGTGGGCGACAAATATAATGATAAAGACGGCAAGACTCTTGCAACAGGGGATGCTATAACTGCAGTTTAATGCAACTCAACTAGGTTTAAGAATCAAACAGCTCTTCTTGGCTAATACAATATGAGTTAAAATCTATTCTTTTGTCCAGAAACTATAGATTTTCAAATGAGAGGAGTTTTAAGGACTCCTCAAACTGTATTTGGGGTTCTTATCCACACTTGCTATAATGATTCTAGCAATGATAGTTCTATTGTTTGTGCTCCTATCGAAGAAATTTAGGAAGTCCTTAAACAAGCTTAAAGAAAACATTTTTGAAAGGATGATCTAAATTTATCTTAATTAATTCTCAGTTTAAGTAATCGTAATTTCTATAGAATTCTCATTGAGTAATGGATACTCGATATATGTTTTGTGGATTATTTTAGTTCTATTAAGCAAGTGTGATAACGATGACATCTTATTTTGACTAGTTTGAGTTTGAGGAAAATCCAATAAAAGGGTCGTATTTGGACTAGACTGTTCCCCTGAGAATGGCAAATTACTAGTACTATTTCATGTACTACTCTGAAAACTAGGTAAAAACTTAAGATTCTTGGCTTGGGTCAATGATTGGAGTTGGAGGAGCCTTTCCTAGTCATCCTCCATTTTCATAAAAAATTAGAAAATCACTTTGATGCCTAAAATCAGCTAAAACTCTAATTTCTCTAGCCCTAATTCAGGTTTAAAGACTCTATTCATGTCAAATTCTTAAAAGATGATATGTTTGAAAATAATTTATTTTTAGGGTCAGTTTATAATTTTCTACACACAGAAATTTTTTATGCCTTTCATTTATGAAGATATAATTCCTAGAACCAAGTTCCCCTTTTATTTAAAAATATAGACAATTATAATCTATGATGAGCAATTTACTTTGGAAAAAGATAAATAAATAATTTTTTATACTATTATACTTTAGACTTAAACATAAGCAGATAAAAATTTAAATTTGGGCAAGGCTTATTTTTTTAATCAAAAATCGAACTATCTTATTAAATTTTAATACTCTATTATATTAGAGAAGACATTTACGTAGATATTTATTCTCTTTAAAACAACTTATAAATGTCAAGTATTTTATTAAATTAATTCATAATTTCATTAGAGTTAAATTTAGAAGAAATAACTTTTTTTAACATCTTCCAATACATTTTTAAATAAAAAATATTGCGCTAATAAAGCTCTCAATCTGAATTAGGAATCCATTTTTAGAAAGTTTAAAATCATAGATTATTTATTATATTTTCGTGAAAAAATTGGATAACAATGAAAGGCCCCCTTGGAGTTTAAAATCACAAATATTATGAGGGTCGAGAATTAACTCTTATCACAGTTGATTAGAGCTATTTAGAACCAGAAGAAGTCTACGGACTCGCTGTCCTCTAATTTTAAATGGATAAGCAAATATCGATATAGTTTAGAGTTAAATTAAAATCGCTGATATGTCAAAATTTGAAAATATTTTTTATGTTAAAATAATCAGCTTCTTCCCTCAGATCATGTTTTTCTCTACAAAATCAAAAAAAATTATTTCTGCGAAATATGATGAAAACCCTCTTCAAAAATCTAATTATAAATTTTCAAGAACAAAAGTTCTTTATATTTATAAACTGAGCCCCCTTACAAAATTTATTTTTAAAAATTCAAGTAGTGTAGCAATAATTTAAATTAAAGGCTCCCTCTGATTAAATTAAAGTTAATCGTTAAGTTAAAATTATAATCAAATAAATTATCCTCTATAATAACTAGACAGAGGTTCAGTCTTATTGATGCTTTGAGTTAAGCTGGTGGAATCAGCAATTTTTTTAGTTTTCTGGCTGTTATTTTAATTAAATCACTCTAAAAGAAAAAGTTATAACAGTCATTATTCATAAATTAATAATAAATTTAAAATTTTCTTTAATTTAAATGCAATTTTTATTTTTTTCTAAAGGGGAAAAAATTAATTTCTATAAAAAAAAAAGGGTTTAAACCGGACGTTAATTGTCCCCAATTTAAAAAAATTATTTTTAAAGGGAGGAAAAAAGCCCTAAATTCCAAAAACTCGGGTTTCTAAAAACCCCTCAAATTTTAAAGATAAAAATTTAAAAATTTATAGCATAAATCGCTAATAAAAGCTATAGTGAAGAAGTGAATTTGCTAATTTAATCTGTAACCATATTGCAATCCTTGATTTATAATTTTAACCAATTATCGATTTTAATTAAATTCTATACTTTATTACTACGAGAAAAAACTCTTTGACTAATATTTTTTTCTGTGATAAATTATATTTTTAAAACTATTATTCTTTTTGAGCATAATCCATTTCTATCAATAATAAATAAGCTATTGAGAGAAAACAGATCCTCAAATGCTTTTTCAAATACTAGTAAAAGTATTATCAAAGCTTTTGAAGAGTCATAGAGATAACCTCTTAATTAGTTAAATAAAAAAAATTAGACAAAGAGTGACAAGGCGCACACAAAATACTAAAGCTCAAATTAAATAATTCTATGTTTGCTAAAAAAAATAAGTTATAAGAAACTTTCAATTAACAAGATACAAACTATATTTAAAAAATAATTGCTTATAAATACAGATTGAGAAATAAGGTTATGATGATTATTAATTTCTAGAAATACGTAGATAACTCTATAATATGAGGGTGGTGAGAGGTAACCAGTGGTGCTAACTCCAGATTCTAAGATAAGTTTGAGAGCTGCTAATTAATCATAGCAAGGAATAAATTAATTTATTGCAGAATCAAAGAAAGATGACTCAAAATCATAATATTTAAAAGCCACCAAGAATATATTCATTAATTAAAGCAATTTAATCTCTATTCATATCTCATTAAACATATTTGACTTTTATTTTATCTAAACTATGATTGAATATGTTTATATATCCTAGCTCATAACGCTAAGGCAGAGTCCAAAGTTTAATTTCATCTCTTTGAAAAGTTGTTTTAGAGTCTATGTATGCTGCAAGAAAAAAGATAAACAGAGAGATTAACTTTGGAGAAACGCAAAATAAATTTTAAGCATTCATTAAGATTTCCTAGAGGTGCTAAGTACCTTATAGAACAGCAGAGTGTTAGGGAAAATAGTTTTGACGCCAGAGTAAAGACAGCTCATTTCTTTTTCTAAATAAAATCTTATACCTGAAGGCGATTTGACTAGCAGAGAAGTTTTATTATCTGCTCTTTCTAAAAACTATAACTTCACTTCTTTTGAGCTGTTCAGACAAAATGCTTTCTAGTTGTCCTAGGCTTATAATCCTGCTTTTGAAGTGAACACTATAAAGAATATAAGCTTATAAGGCAGCTAAAACTTTTAAGAACTTGCATTCAAATAATTAACTTAATAGTCGAAAAATTAAATCAACAATAGGCTTCTTGATGAAATTTTGCTAAATGAAGATGAGGAACCACCAGTATATAATGAAGATCTATTATATATTTGGATTTAAACTTTATAGGACTCCATAATTTTAATTTAGCTTTTAAGATTAGTTTTTTTAGGACTTCGTGTCTACTCAGAAGTTATTTGCAGACATAGAGAATCTAATTTTCACTGAGAAGAATATACCTAATCAGATTATTACTCCTTCTAAACAGAAAAGGATTAGCGCAGTTGAAAAAGCAATATAGAGGGAAAATATAGATTAACTATTGATTGAGAAGTCAGAAAAGAAAATTAAATACAAAAAGAAAAGAACTAATAGTATAGGATTGGCGTGTCTTAGCAGTAAATCTTAAATAATTCAGTCTTTCATCAGTGATTCTTAAATGAAGTCCCAGTCGTCTAGGCAGTTCACAAAGTTAAGTAGACTCCATGTTTGAGTTTAGAATGTTTTTGTGTTATTATCTGACATTATTTATTATAAGTTGAGGTGGCAGCTAGCGACTGCCGATTAATTTTAAATGTAATAAATGTTTGGGGTTCTCAATTAATTTCACTGGATCACTTTACAACTACTATGATAACTACTACTTACCACCATTCAGTGAAATATTTTTAGAGGCAAGAAACCTTGTATTAAAGTTATTCTACTTCCACAATTTAAAACGATCCTACTCTATAAGAAGAGCAACTCAAACATTAGCAAGGAGTTATCTTGATTCAAATATAACAAGAGAGATAAAAATCATTGTAATTCAACATTTACTAAAAAAGGAAAAATTATTTAATTATTGTCATTTTTAAGATTCAAGCTTCAATAAGGAATTTAATTGAATCAAATTTTTCAATTTTTTAATGGTAGAGCTTTAAGCAATCTAGATATAAAGAAACGTTCACATATTCCTTAGAGCTGTTATCCCATCTCTTGTTATCTGAGAGTGAAACCTGCATTTAATCTATTAAATTTTTACTTTTCTCTTTGAGAAAGTCGAGCTTATTCTCTAATGATTTTAAATTGTGATTTGAGGTGTTTCTATAGAATTCTTGTAATTTTTTCAGGCACTCATATTTCAAATACCTCAAAGGATTTTATTATCTTTTAGCTGATAGTTCCTTCTTCATATTTCTAATATCTATGCTTGCTTCATCATTATTTTTTAATATTGAAGAATATGTCTGGTTTGACAATGTATTTAACTTCTTCAAAAGATTATCCTTGGCTTCAAAATAAAAGGCTGCTTTTTCAATGTGACAGATCCAGCTTCAATAATTT